>VDFB02090729.1:0-64667 GCA_007258455.2 Sequoia sempervirens
TCATGTATGCTTTCGTATTTTGATCTTGTTTCTTGAATTCAGTAATAGCTTAGTTTCATTTTGTAAGTGTAGGAATAGATCTTAGATTTATGTTCTTGATCATAGATTAGATTCTAATTTCAAGTACGTTTTTCTTGTTTAGCATCTATGATTTTCCCCCTCACACAGAGACCATCCTTGATTTTCTCCTAGTCCATACTTATCTCTCTCTTCAAACTCTTTTGACAACTTTTACACACCTTGCAATGTTCATAATTGCATATGGAAGCTTCCATGACACCAAGTGATACTTACAAATAGAAATTAGAAATTAAAAGTGACACAAAGTGGTATCTCAAGTGGGACACCCCAATATGTGGGCACATAAATAATATAAAAATGGTAAATAATAAAATAGGATTTGCAAGGATTATGACACCTTATCCCAATAGATTGAACTCCTAATTAAATATTTAGATTCATAATAGTCATGTTGCAATACTAAGTTGTTTTTGAATCTTATCTAGATCCATCAATGAAATTCTTAGGATCATAAATTCTCCAAGAAGAAAATCATATGCTTAACTTTTCAATATATTCAATCAATGCATTAAATGTATCATTTCCCAAAAGTTTAAGATATCTAATTTTATATAGTAACCTACCCTTGCTATGATTCTTAAATTGAATCTTACTAGCTAAATGCATTATCCTTATTCCCTCCATAAATACAATTCTAGCAAATACAATGTGAGAAAATATGTATTTTTTTAGTTGTGGCTCCAAATAATTTGATTACAATATATTATTTAAAAAATAAACAATCTCCCCAATTATGCTTCAACAATCAACTTAGTTTCATATGTAGGGGACTTAACAAATGCATTACGTCCTTGGTTAATGTAAGCTTATTTTTCTCCATTATTTTCATGGGTAGTGGATTCACAAAATAATTCTCAAAAATATAATATGATGAATATTTATGATTCATGTCTATATGAATGGACCATAGTTGTAATAGGTTGGTCTTCCCTTTAGATGTCAAATTTATCACCAACTTTTCATCCCATTCATACACTAAGAAATACAAGAAAATGTAATAGAGAACAAAATGCCTTCTAAATTTTGTGGTGCTTAGTTGTTTTGACTCAACTATCTCATTGTGGAACTCTTTAGAAAGGTAATCCCAAAATCACAATGTATTTTGGTGGGGATTCTAATTATTAAATAGAAACACCAATGATGATGCAAGTAAATTTTGTGGTGCTTAGTTGTTTTGACTCAACTATCTCATTGTGGAACTCTTTAGAAAGGTAATCCCAAAATCACAATGTATTTTGGTGGGGATTCTAATTATTAAATAGAAACACCAATGATGATGCAAGTACGTTATTTCTAGCACCATGTAATGGAACTTGGCTAAAGACTTGGAAACCATCTTGTAAATAAGATAGGAACTTATCTACATTAAATGACTCATTTTCCTCATTAGGGATAATTAGTAGGTGCCTCAATCCCAATATGTAATATATGGTAAATAAATTTGAATTCCTTATGTAAATATCATTTTTATACATGAGGGATAAATTTCCCAAACTTTAATTCTTCTCTAGATTTAGGTGTTCAACTAACCACCTTCTAATTAGTTTCTCTATTCAATATAAAAATAATAATTTTCCATTTACATCTCTCATCATTCTTTTCTTTGCATTGTAACATTGTATGCCCATTATATGATCTCTAGTGTAGGTAAACCATTTGTAATGGTGTGAATTTGCACCCCTTGCAAATTCCACATTTACATACCTCCTAACTTAGAAAATCAAGTTCAATAATGCAATTCCAAGTCCTTCATTTGCTTCCCATCCACTTGGTAGTTGTTTTTTGTGTCGGTGGAGGATATTTTGTTAGGGAAACTAGCGCGGTGCATGGACATCTACATGGTGCACTATTTTCCTAATGAGATTACTGCCTCTAAAATCCACAGAGGTGTTGCAACTCTCCATTGGCAATGAAGTGTAACATTTTTTCTCCCTTGAACAACCTCGAACGGATCCTTTGCCTCCAATTTCATCTTCAAATGGCTATCTTCTTTCTTCATTCACTCTCTTTGGACTTTCCCTTGAACTCTCTTGATCTCATTCACTCTTGGAAATTATCTCTTCACTCCTTTCATAGTATTCTCACCTCCATTGAAGCTACAAGTTGGTGTTTTGTGGACTCAATCTCCTCATTGTTGCGGAAACAACAACATTTGCAATCTTGCAAGCTCACTCCTTCTCCCATTTTCCTTGAGTGCATGTGGTTGAAGGTGATATTATTCTATCTTCCATTCACTTAGCATTATCATATTATTTTTGTAGCATATTGTTGTTTAGAATAGCGCCTGGTTCTTTCCTTTCAATATCTTCTTTATCGCATTTCTCCTCTATAAATAGCCCCATAAATTTTCCATCTTGTGTGTGTAGGTTGCTCGTCATGTGAAGACCTTGAAGATATCAAATCATGGGTAGGAAGGTGCACTTTCCTCGCCATCTTTCGTCAATTCATAGATTAGACCAAGTTAAAGTGTTCTTGCTATTCAATTATTTAGTTGCTTTCTACTTTTTGTTATTACATTAAATCACATTTGTTAGGTCGTTAGTAGGTTCCTCTTGAGTTTAGACTATACTTTATGCTTGTTTCATGTATAGATGCTAGCGCCCAACTGAGATGCCAACATTATGCGCTATCGTCTGTGTCCCACACTGTAGTCTCCTGACAGTGAGTTGCCTAAGTTATAGTCTAGACTCCATAAACTTTCTCACCTAACTTCCTGAGACTCTTGAGTTGGCAGAAGGAAAGAGGTAGATCAATTGTTCTTCCTTTTCACCCCTTTAAACATCAAACCTATCTTAAATAATCCCTTAGCTTGAGGTACATTAAGTTAGCCTATTGTTCTAGACCCTTCCATGACCTAGGGTCCTGAGCAGTCGGTCCCCCTCTATATTTTTGTGAACCTGATGTGAACCTTGTAGTATCTATTTCTTTGTGCCAAGGTTCTTTCTCTCATGCCTACATAGGTTGTGGACTTGTGTGTTGTGACACTTTATGAGCTTCACAACTCAGTCTACAACTTTTGGGTACCTTGTTAGATGGATTATACAACAACGACACTTGGAGATGGACTTCTCAAGGGTCACTATGGCTCTCACTTCTCAAGAGATGGTATCAGCAATAGAGATGAGTTTCTTCAATGAAACCACTCGTACCCCTACTCCTCCTATTTCTCCTACAACTCCACCTTTGAATGAGGATGAAGATGTCCCCATTCTCATAGAGCACCTCTTGGCTTTAGACAAGAGGCTTTTAGATCTTGTAAACCATTTAGGGAAAGATAAAAATATGGCTAGGGTCGCTAGAGTTGTTAATGAAATTAGATATATGCTAGACAAGGATTAGATAGGCATAGATTTTCTCTGTGGTCTAACTGACTTAATGGAGGCATATGTCCCTTCTTATAACCCTAGGTTAAGCATTACCCGAGGTCATGTGCTCGATGCTTATGAAAGAAAAATTGGTGTCTCGATGCCTACAAAATTAGTATGCATGGTTGAAATAGGTCATTCCAACAACATCTCCACTCCTGCTCTACCTCCTACTGTTAAAGTGAGAAAAATAGCCCTAGGATTCAATTTCCTTCCTCCTAGGGGTAATGTCAACTTTGTCAATTAGATCTCTAGTGGAATGGGGGTTGGTGCTTCTAGTGTATTTGGTGCTCTTGGTGGCTTCAGCAGTGGCTACGGTGGTGAATCAGGTGATGGCTACGATGGTGGCCCCGATAGTGGTTTCAACGATGGCTATGGTGGTGGTTTCGACGGTGGTCTTCATGGTGGTTATGGTGGCAACTCCATTGGTCTTATTTCTTCATCTAACCCTATTTTGAGTTCCCTACTACAAAATATGGTTCAAATGCAGAACTAGTTGGAGATTATATCCCAAGCCTATGCCTGGCCTATCTTTCAACCTTCTTCTGGAATAGTCCTTTGTTAGTGGCAATCCTAAACAAACCCATCCCTCAATGGATGGAAATTCCTAAATTTGAGGAATACAATGGTAAAGGAGACCCTCAAACACACATGTCAACCTTCAATATGATGTGCACAAACTTCGTTCACCACGATGCCTTGATGGCCAAACTATTTCCTCAATCTCTCAAGGACACAACACTAGAGTGGTACTGTTCCTTGCCCAACAACTCCATATTATCATTCGATCAGCTTGTTAATTAGTTTCTTTGGCAGTTCTAGGCTAACATCAGGCCGAAGATGACTTTTTCAAACCTCGTTCAATGTAAGAAAGGAGAGCATGAGAAGATTACTGATTTTATTGCTCAATATAAAGCACTATTTTCATTGATCTCCTACCCGCTACCTGACTCAAATGTGTAGAAGGTGCTCATTAGCAACCTGTAGAGACCTTGGTAGGAGAATTTTCCTTAATGAAGTACCCTTCTTTCACACATCTATGTGTGGCATTGCAGGAATATTAGCAAACAATCGTTCAGCTCAAGGGATCTTCCTTGTGCTCCCGTCTAGAAGGAAGGTCTATAGTGTTGATTTTGGGAAAAGGATAATTTGTTGTAAATGTAGTCAACACGTCTAGTGACAAAGGCCTCAAGCGCAACAAAAAATTCATAAAGTTGTCTGAATCTTATTCTTATATTCTGAAAAAACTATTGAATGATAAGGTCATAACCTTGAAGAATCCTCAACCTCTTAGAGAGCCTTACCCTGACTAGTATGATGGAAATTTGTTGTGCCAATACCATTGTGTTCATGGGAATGATACCAAACGTCGTATGCTCCTGCATCATGAGATACAAGATCTCATCGATGATAGTACCACTCACCTTGATGGTAAAAAGTAGAATATGAAAATGTTTGTGGCTAAGGTGAAAATTGAACTGCAAATTTATATGGACCCATTTATGTCTCACTCTATGAATTTGATTATTGATCCTTCTAGTGCTTTGCCTGAGGCCTCATCGTATGTAAATGTGGTGTCGTTTACTCACATCCATCCCCCTTAACCTACAAATAGTTCACTAGATATAACTTTTACATCGCAGGATCTACCGATGAATAAGAAATCTTCCCCTCTATATATTCCCACTTGCGTAAATGGAAAAATTGTGATAGGAGTCCTTGTGGATCCCGTGAGTCGTGTGAACATTATTACGGAGGAGACTCTTTTGCTAAACTCTTTACAAAAGGAGGACTATGAGAAAACATAAACCACCATATGTACCCATGATGGCCTCTCTCTTGCTCCTTATGGTTCTATAACACTTTCCATCCTAGTGGGACCTAGAGCTATTAATGCTACCTTCGACATCATTTTGGAGTCAAACTTGTTTAGAGTGAAGCTAGGAATTCCTTGGTTGGTCTTCATGAATGAATTCGCTTTCATTATTCATAAGTGTCTAAAATTCTCTCACAAAGGTGAAGTACATTTCATGCATGACATTGGGTACTAGCCAATGGTATTGCATGGAGATTATTCACTGGATCATTTTTAGCCCACTCCAATTGGTCCACTTCCCCCAAGAATGGATATGTTTTATCAAAATTATGTTAAGTATAAAACTGAGCACAAGGTGTAGTAAATAGTGACCTATCCTCCTTCCCCTTATGCTATTTTGGTTAAGGCTTCTATGATAGCATAGCAATAGGCCACTTCTTCCTCTCAAAAGGAGAAGGAGAAGTCTACTCACGCTCAAGAGCATTCTACTTCTTCCTCTAGAGTTCCACCTGCTCCTACCTCCCATCTTGTTGTAGTGCCCTTGGCTTCCACCCCTATGCATCTCTTAGGGAGTCCAATGGTGCCCGCTTGGCATAAGGCCAAAAGTCAAGTGTTCAACCTTCTTGTCTTGCCCACCGTGCCTCAACCCATCTTGTATGGTAATTAAGGGGAAGGGTCCTCGTGGAATTGATTCTATGTGTCGGCCTCCATAACCTCGTCTTGCTCCTACCCCTAAGGTAGTGAATGGGAATAGGCCCACCACTGAGGCACTTGAGTCTGCTTCTTTGTTGATTGTTTTTTTTGTTCCCACATCTCTCCCTCCTGTTTCTATCTAAGATTCACTCCCTCTGTCAGCAATGGCTATGGTGGACACTCTGATGATAGAACAGGAGCCTCTTGCTCCTCCTCAAGATGCAACTTCTAGCACTCAAAGCTACAAAAACTGCCTTGCATGCAAGCATAAGCATTGAAGGAAGGATTTGGCCGCTAAGCAAGTTGATTTACAAAAGGAAGAAGGGGAGCCAACAACTCCTATTTTGGCATCTCCTGATGTGTCCTTCTCTTCTGCCCCTTTTTCTTTTGTTCCCATCACCTTGATTTTCCTTCCAACTCCCCCCACGAGCATGGATGATCCTCACCCTAAAAGGGTGAAAGTGTTCATTTCTCCCTCGGTTGATCCTCCTCTCTTGATGTCCCTTTCAAACATCCAACCTTTTCCTAAGTGCATAGATATACCAAACACCTCAATGGTTTCCATTGTAATTTTCTCCTCTTCATCCTCGCCTTCCACTTCCTCTACGGGGATCTCACACTATTTTATGAAGCGGAAGTTGGAGAAAGACCATGCTTGTAATGAGGGTCGAAAGAAGGGATCACCTTCTTTGAAATTTGGTTCTATGTTGGCTAGTGTCATCCTAGTGACAGAGGTAGCCCTAGCATCCCCCGAGTTCATCACTACCCCCGAGTCTTTCATTGAGGTTAGTAGTGGATCTTGAGGGACTCCTTTTTCACCCACTCAGTTGACACGTGGCACTCCCATCAAGTGCATGTTCAACTTAGTAGACAATGTCCCAGCTCTATTAGTTATTTTTGCAAAATAAATGGTGTTTACCTCAGAGGAGTTGAGCGAAGAAGACCTCGAGGTGCCCTCTTCCTTAGCTCTTGTCATAGGAGAGTTGGAGGGTGTTCCCCTTGCTATACCACCCTTGTAGGCTCGTCCACCTTCCCCTTATAATGATCTATGATGACCTCTTGGTTGATGAGGACTAGGAGGGCACCTCTTCTTTATCTATAGATTAAACTTGTGTGTGTGTGTGTTTTTTTTCCCCCGTGCTTTTCTTATGTGTTCCTGGAGGACCCTTTTCACCCTTGTAGGTGTTACAGGAGTGTTTTGTGTCGTAAACTTCTTCTATTTATTACATCATTCTTCTCTTTGTTGTACATTTATTTTTGACAATTAGGGACGATGCAAAGTGTTGGGGGAATTTAGGCATCCCTTCCATGTTAACCCAATTTTTTATTTTCATTTTTTTCACATACCTTTCTTCACATGATCTGATATAGTAGGGAATTGATGACAATTCATTTATATTATTATGTTATATCTATCTATGTATCTATATCTATGAGGTTTTGACCCTAAAATATCAGATCCTCTTGTCTCTTGGTTTCTTCATCTTTGCATATGTTTCCTTTACCTTTCTCTCTTATTTTCTTGTTTCGCGATGTTGTGGTGCCTATGTGTTGTCCCTCATGTGTACGACAAAATTTCTACGATTACATCTCGTCATGTATCGCAAGCCACAACATCACTTTCTTCTCTCCCCTTAGGATTTCATGTGCCTTTGTGTTCAACACACACCATCCTAAGGGGGGCCTATCATGTTGCTTCAATTTTCAAAAGGGGTATTCAGTGGCTAATGAATCCCTCATCGAAAATCCCTTATTTTTTAAAAAAATTGTATTCTTCAACAAGGACCCCTAGTGAAGATTTTCTTTCAAAATATATTTGTAGAGAAAGAATCTGAAAACTTTCCTTCAAGAAGGGAGTACTTTTTCTGATGAAGAATTCTAAAAATCTTCCCTTGTGAGGGAGTATTCTTGCTTTCGAATTCCTTGATGAAAGAGATCTTTTAGAAGGATTCCTTGATACTAGAATCATTTACAAAAAATGTTATGCCTTTCAAATAGAGCGTCCTTTGAGCAGACCCCTTTTGTTTTGAAGGGTTCCCGAGGGACCCCTTTGAAAGCTTCTCCTTCAATTGTTGACTGTTTGTGTGACTATCTGTCTATCTACCTATGTGGATTTTTACTATCAAATATTTTTTGTCTGTGGATTAACATGTTGCTTTGCAAGACCAAGCACCTATAAGGGCCTATCAAACTCTATAGACCCTTTCACATCTAGCTTCCCTCAAGACCAAGCACCTAAGGCACCTCCTCTGTAGGACTAAGCAACTACAGAGCCTTCTTGTTTTCCTTTCATAGGTCCACATACCTACAACGCATTTGTTCAATTTTCCTTAGGATCGAGTACGTATGGAACCATCTCTCTCTCTCTCTTGCACCTGAGTTTTCTAGATTGCGGTCTGCTTCCTCGATGGTTCAAGTATACATTTCTCAACTTTCACTCTACAAAATACCATGCATTCACTAACACTTATGCTTGTTAAAATGGGGGGAAAATGTAATGGTGTGAATTTGCACCCCTTGCAAATTCCACATTTACGTACCTTTGACCTTAGAAAATCAAATTCGATAATGTAATTACATGTCCTTCATTCGCTTCCCATACACTTGGCAGTTGTTTTTTGTGTTGGTGGAAGATATTCTGTCAGGGATGCTAGCGCGACATGCAAACGTCTATGCGGTGTGCTACTATCCTGACAGGCATCTTCCCTTTAGGATTTGCAAAGGTGCTACAACTCTCCATTGGCGATGAAGTGTAATGTTTTTTCTCCCTTGACCAACCTTGAATAGCTCCTTTTCCTCCAATTTCATCTTCAAATGACTATCTTCTTCCTTCATTCACTCTCTCTAGACTCTCCCTTGAACTCTCTTGATCTCATTCACTCTTGGAAACTATCTCTTCACTCTTTCCATAGCATTCTCACCTCCATTGAAGCTACAAGTTGGTGTTTTGTGGACTCAATCTCCTCGTTGTTGCGGCAATGTTAGCATTTGCAAGCTTGCAGGCCCACTCCTATTTTCCTTGAGTGCACATGGTTGAAGGTGATATTATTCCATCTTCCATTCACTTAGCATTATTGTATTGTTTTTGTAGCATATTGTTGTTTACAAAGTGATTGATTCTTTCCTTTCACTATCTTCTTTATCGCATTTCTCCTATCATTGCTATACTGGTTGTCCATGGAGGTGGGAACACCAAAGTAGGGGACTAACTATGACAATCCTCTATACACAACTCCAACATTATTTTCGTCTTGTGTGTGTAGGTTTCTCGTCATGTGAAGACCTCCAAGATATCAACTCATGGGTAGGAAGGTGCACTTTCCTCACCCTCTTTCGTCAATTCATAGATTAGACCAAGTTAAAGTATTATTTTTCTATTCAATTATTTAGTTGCTTTTTTCTTTTTGTTATTGCATTAAATCACATTTGTTAGGTCATTAGTAGGTTCCTCTTGAGTTTAGACTGTACTTTACGATTTCTATCCGTACAAACACTAGTGCCCAACTAAGACGCCAACACGGTACGCTATTATCTATGTCTCGTGTTGTAGTCCCCTAATAGTGAGCTACCTAAGTTATAGTATGGACTCCAGAAACTTGCTCACCTGACTTCTTGAAACTCTTGATTTTTCCTTCCTTTTCACCCCTTTAAACATCAAACCTAACTTAAACAATCCCTTAGCTTGAGGTAGATTAGGGCAGCCTACTGTTCTAGACCCTGCTGTGACCTAGGGTCCTGAGCAGTCGGTCCCCCTTCTCTACACCATTTATAACAACTACTTTTTCCATATCTAATCTCTAGGAGTTATAGGCTAGGATTGGCTTAACCCCCTTGCCATATACCCTCAAAAAAAAATCTTCCCTACATAGCTTAGTGATGAGAGATGTAAATAGAAAAAACAAGTGGTTTAACAATCAACATTCTTCCCTAGATAGTTTAGCTAAATTAATGTAAGTCCATTTTATTTCCTTATAAAGATAAAGACATCTAATTTTTTGGTTGCTTCTAATTTTTAAGTGTGAATATGTCTTAGATGATGATAATGCTATGACATAATTGATTTAAAAATTTATTAATGATACAATTTCCTACAACTAGTTTACATTTTGCATTTGGTTTGTTAACATGGAATTTCATCATTTCTAGCTTCACAAGTCTCACAAGGTTCATCCAATTTATTATGAAATATATAGAAGCTCAATATGTAAAAGTAATAACTTCCTCAATCATTTTTTGTGTTTTGGGCTCTATTAATAGTTATTTAATATTTAGAAACATATAATCTATTAGACAAAACTATAATGTAGAATGATTATTACAAATTCTTTAAAAAAATATTATAATTTAATTATTGAAAAATAATATTAACACATCTATTATTAACTTCAAATTAGTGATGAAAATATTTTTTGTGATGAAATAATTAACCAAAAATATACAAATATTTTTCATGTATCTTTGAGAAACTCACCTATTTCCTATATTATGAGGATTCTTCTAGGGAAGTGCTAAAAGTAGGTACTGAATCCCCCACAAACAATTGCTACACAAATTTAATAAATACAAGTAATTATAAACTAGTTTTTAAACATAGATAAAATGATAATTATTGTTTATGGTAGTACTAATAATTATTAATGCTACCACAATAAGGTGGTAGATGCAAAGTGCCAAGGCCTTGGATAGGTCCTTTTAAGAAACATTAAGCAAGGGGATGGGTTGCAAATTGGTAATAAGTTTAGGGTCACCAATTGTGTGGATGAACTTAATATTGTTACAATTGATGACTTATCCCAAAGACTTATTACAAGGAACATCTTGGTAGACCTAGAGAAGGTCAAGACCAATAAAGTGCCATGAGCCTTGAAGAATTCTTGTAGAAAGCCATCAAGCTAGAAACTTTCTCATTAACTATCTACATAAGAACAAACTAGATCTCATCCAATGTGAGAGGAACATCATTTTTTTTTTTTTGTGAAAAGTGTCTCATCTTAGAAGGAAAAAGATCTAGGAATCATTTTAGAGATTGAGCTTGCTCAATGCTATCCTACACATGAAAAACTAGTCCATAGTGATCTAGAAAGGTTTTAGATTTCTCTAGTAGGGTAGTAAGTCTTCCATGAGTAGATTGAATGGACTTGATTTGGGCCTTGGAACCTTTTTGTGCAAATCTTTGAAAAAATCTTTAGAGGCTCTATTGCCAACTTCAAGCTATTAAAGGTGAGCATTGAATTGAGCACCCTTCTCTTTATGGAATTCAACACTATTAAAAAAATTCTTCAACTATACAACCAAATTCTAAACTTGGGTGTCAAAATGGTTGCTTTCCAACTAAGTGGGGACTCTCACAAATTCCTTGGAATATGACATTGTCATTCCTCTTGTGTATCCTTGCCAATTTCATATGGAACTACCACAAAAAGATGGTGATGGAAGCAATTTAAGAATTTCGCCAAGAATGAGAACATGGAACACTAGTTGCTCATAAATCATGATGTGATCATGGAATTTGATTATTCATACCGAAGATTAGACAATATAAGTCAAGCTTTTGATGTGACAATTTGTCTCTAAAACTTTAGGTCCAACAAGCCTCAACAATTTTTAAAATAAAGACAATCTAGGAAACCTATAATCTCAACTAGATATGAACATTGAGCAATGCTTGTTCAAAGATTTTAAAGTCTTGGGTAGAGTGAGATAGCCCTAGAAGAGTGAGCATCACAAACCAAGTGTTGGATTGCTTAAGGAGCATCCATACTTATTCAGGTTATTAAATGAACAAATAAAGAGCTCATGGTAAGGTTATAAACTATGAGAACTTAATGTCGTGGGACTCCCAAGAGTGCACAATCCAAGTACTAAAGGACTATTTTAATTGAATATCACATATATAATCTATCAAGTTGTAGGGGAGAGGACCCAGTAGTTGAGCACCCTAACTTTGCGCTTATCAAAATCCTATGTGGAAATTTCAGATCACTCCCAATTTTTTACAACAACTTACTTGGCAAGTCCCCTACTTATAACTAAGTTTTTAGGGCCACATCAACATGCTTTTTGTCAAGGTGTCCAAAAAGGTCCCAAAAAAAGTGAGACCAATAATTGTGCATCTACACCATGTTTAAATGTGTGCTAATGTGACAACACATGATTTGTTGCTTTTTAGATCTAAGAAATACATTTCATTGAATTATGGGTAGTCATCATCAACACTAACAACTTTAAAGTCACGACTATTGGTCCAATATTGTTAAAAATATTGGACATTATATAAACAAATGCTCTCACAACTATTAGAACATGCTCAAGTACTAAGTCCTTTCCCCTAGTTTTCATACCATTTGCATACAAAATCTATAACATCTATTGATTAAAAAATCATAAACCAAAGAATCAAAAGTATTATTACATCGTAGACTTCTAAAACAAACTTCCAAACTCACTTGATGCCATCTTTATTAGCTATCATTTTCAACAACAATAGAAAAGATAAAACGAAAGCTATATTAATAACTCTAATCCACCTTCCTAGGTGAAATTATTTAAGTAATTTTTTTTTAAATGCTGTCAATTAAAAATATGAAATAACACATGCCACAAACTCTATCATGCATCTCATGCTTCGAAAGTTCTTGTCCCCCGTAAGGAGGATTTTCCTCGTGCTGGAGAAAGTGACTGTCACTATCAACTATTTAATGTCAGATCCCCTCCCAAGAGTAATATTTTGCACTATAAAATATAAACACCTTACATTAAGGTTAGGACTACTCGTACCAATCAAATCCAGCTATTGCATGTGAGCATTCCCAACTCTAAACTGTACGAATAGGGATGGAGACCAGAAAATAGCATTGCTTGCGTAAATAAAATAAGAAATGAAGGTCAAGTAGATAAAATAAATTAAGGCCAAGCCATGTGGGCTTTTACTCTGAAACCGCCGGTAACTCGGGTTAAATGAATGAGCAAACTAAAATATGGTGCCACTGATTATTGTTAATTAATTTATTTTGCTTGCGACTGAAAATATATTTTTTTATGGCTTGTAATTCATTCTAATTGATTGAGACTGGTAATTTCGTTGGGATACAGTCAAAATGAATATAAATTGTCGATTGGACCCGTAGAGGAGCCTAGATCTCTGCTATATAAACACTTGCTTGCATTGTTTTGGATATCAGATAGGAGTTTCTGTGCTCCTCCGCAAGAAAAGCAGAGCTGGTTCTGTCAAGTGTAGTAGATAAGCACAGACATTGTCTGCTGTTGTTTTGGCTCGAGAGAGGCAGACATGGTGGAGATTCAACGGGGAGGAGGCGGCAGCCTCTGGCCCCGGCTTATTACAGTGCTGATGGTGGGATTGATTGCCATCATTAACAATGCTGCTTCAGCAAATGCAGAGGACAAATCTCCTCCATATTACTATAAATCCCCTCCACCTCCATCACCATCTCCTCCTCCCCCTTATTACTACAAGTCTCCACCTCCTCCATCACCATCTCCTCCTCCACCTTACTACTACAAGTCTCCACCCCCTCCGTCACCATTTGTTTTATTTTGAGCCGGGATTTTTCGATGAGCGATTTCGAGTTTTTTCGACGCCTTTTGCCGACGACGATGATGAAGTCTCTGATTTCGACGATGGTCTCGATTTTCGACGATTACGGATTTCGACGATGAAATCCTGATTTTCGACGATTTTCTTTATCTTGTCTCTGACTTTCGACGATTGCCTTTCTATACTCCTCATCCATACTATTACAAGTCCCCACCTCCACCATCACCTTCACCTCCCCACCCATATTACTACAAATCCCCACCTCTACCATCACCTTCCCCTCCTCATCCATACTATTACAAGTCTCCACCTCCACCTCCCCACCCATATTACTACAAATCCCCACCTCCACCATCCCCCTCCCCTCCTCATCCATACTATTACAAGTCACCACCTCCACCATCACCTTCACCTCCCCACCCATATTACTACAAGTCCCCACCTCCACCATCACCTTCACCTCCCCACCCATACTACTACAAGTCCCCACCTCCACCATCACCATTCCCTCCTCCACCCTACCATTACAAGTCTCTCCATCAATTGATGAAGTCTCTGACGGATGTTCGATTTACCGATGGGATTATTTCGGACGATGACGATGAAGTCCCGGACGATTTCTTTTATTTACTTATGACCATTTTTCGATCTTTAATTTTTCGATTTTTCCTCCACCTCCCTACTACTACAAGTCTCCTCCCCCACCATCCCCTTCACCTCCACCTCCCTACTACAAGTCTCCACCACCTCCATCTCCTTCCCTACTACCTCCACTTCCAACCGTATCTTACATCTACAAGTCTCCTCCTCCTCCATCTCCTTCTCCTCCTCCCCCATACCATTATCAATCTCCACCTCCACCACTATAGACTCCTGTCACCATAGGTGAGTAATTTTTAACCTTTGTCATGAATGTTATTCCTTACAAATTAGTTTTCTCGACGCATTACATATGCTAACTATGAACTAATGATTTCCTTGTTCTGATGTTTTATAGGTCATGAAACATACAATGCAACGACTGTCTGCTCGAATAAAACAACAATCTTTGGGACAGTACCATCTCCGTCTTATTTATTGTTTGCCAATGTAGCTGGTGTTTCAATAACACTGTTCAGAAGGCTTATCGCATATGTCACTGCAAGTTTTGTGAACTTAAGAAGATCAGTATTGCTTGTTGTACTTGCTAGTAATAGGTTGATCGATATTGGTTTCGTTCAGGTGGGGAATTTGAAGAGAAACCGAAGCGCAACAAAACCTGTTGATTGATATGCTCTGTTTGAACATCATTATTTATTCTATTTCCATTAGGCCTGAGAGGAATTCGTTTATTCATGGCTGCGCTATTGAATAAAATTGAATAAAGTGCCAGCTAATAAGCTAATTGATCCAGTCTTCTGTCCAATTATGTACTTCAAAATTCTCATTTATAAAATCGATGAGCATCTTTTGTTCCCATTGATCTGAAAGCATGCTTCTATGAACAATGTTTGTTTGTTATCTTTCCCCAATTAAAGTTGTGTTTTTATATTCCTGGTACCATATAAGGAAGACACTACTAACATAATACAGAATGCCATTGATGTCTCTTCATGTGTAGACAGTCGACCTCACCTCTCAAGTAATTTTTTTTATGGGAGTTACCTTTACGGCAGCTATCTGTTTTTATATTCCTTACAATTTTTGACAGGCCCACCCAAAATTCCAGCATTCTATCTGATGCAGATCAGAAAAAACTTGATTGTATTTTAGTTTTTACAGCAAAGACGCTTAGATATGATCAATAAATCAAGGCAAGTTTTCTCTACAATTTATGTTTTCTAATTTGGGGAAGAGGTGTTTAATTAATTTGTAACTTGATGTGCTATCTTTAACAAGGCATGTTCAATGGCATTAGTTTTAAAAATTAGTAATAGTATCGAATGGTCGATAGACAGACATAGTTATTGACCTCTGCAAATGTATCTTTAGCTTGTGAATATAATTCTATTATTTGTATTTCTATGTTCTGATCAGGCTCCACCACCTAAAAATTGAACCTCCTGAGACTTCAATCCCTTCAAGGTTTCCTCTGAGGAAGCCAATTTGGTTCACTTCTACCAGTAAATGTACTGCATCCATTATTAAGTGGTTTGCTCATGGTAACAACTCTAAACCTCTCTGGCTTTCTACTAGATTGAATGTTTCTATTATTTTCTGGCTCCTCCTTGTTTTCTTCACTGTACTGAGCTCTTCCCCCAAATTTCTCAATCTGAGACTTTAGCTTCATAGTCTGACTTCAAATGTGCAGCTTGGTGGAAAGGTGCATCTCTCTCCAAGATTATTCCTAATGGAAACATCCTCATTTTCATCTGTTCTAGATCTAATACCATCTGCTAGAAAATGCCCTGAAGGGATTGAAGTTCTCTGAAGAAAAGCCAATCAATGAATGTTATCATTCCTCTCAAATGCTGTGTTTGCACTTGCTCCAAGAACATGACTTGGAGTATCAGTCATTGGGATATTAAGTCATTCTTAACAGCATGAATGCATGTTTCATGGGACAAGTTTTGAACCTTGAGGAATTTGCAGACAGAAAGGCATTCCTAGTGTGAAAGTTGGGAATGTGCTTGCATGCGTGCAGAAAACTTGCATCAACTAATGACTCCTTAGTAGTTGGTTAGTGTTGGAAAATATTGATTACCAAAATGCTCAGAATCTAATTATAACAGATTCAAAATTTCCCATGATTGAGAACTTTATGTTGTTGGATACTAAAGAGAAAATGCAGTCAAAGAAGCAAGCCTCAAGCAACCGTAAACTGAAATTCATATGCAAACCTAATCAAGGAAATATCTTGTTATTAAGAAAATTTGTGGAATCAAATGCTAAAATGAGCAAACTATTGCATAGTTTTCAACAATATTACCATTATAGGTGCATTTATGCTTGAATGGAATACTTAATGAATTGCAAATTTACCATAAGGTATATGTGCATTGCTTCGTAGATTAAATCATGACTTGACTATGCAGAAGGCGGCAAAATCCCAATAAGTTCAGATAATTTACATGGATATAATTTGTTATCATAATTAATCTATAGAAGATATTCATCCCAGAGACTTGCCACAGTAGAAACTGTGTCAAATCTGCAAAATTGCTATTAGTCCTCTGTATTCTTGAATGGTCCATTGTAATAGAATGCTAACACATGAAAATGGAGACTATTCACTTCATACTTTATAACTCTCTGTCAAAACCAATACTAATGACCATGTTTGTTGGCAAGAAAAGCATATCAACTGTTGCATATTCCAATTGAGAAGGAGTTATAACTTCCAAGTGATCTTTGTGTTCAATATTAAGGTTGTGGCCTAAACATACCCAAAGCAAAGAATACAGGAAATTAGGTGTAGAATGCCCTTCAATAGGAAGCAGTCTAACTGATACCTTATAGGTTTAATAAGTTTCCAACTGGAGTCCTTGTCTATGACCATAATGTCGGTTGTTGTTAAGGACAAAACCCCTAGAGGCCCATTCTACAACCACAAAATCACCTTTCCACATTTTTCATTTATTGAGTAGTATCTCATCTTCCTTGGTAATTTTGGTTTTCTAGAGAAGAACTATATCAATCTTTGAGGAATCTATTTGATTCTTTATCAAACATCTTTTATCAGGGACATTTAATCCCTAACATTCCATGAGGAAAACTTCAATCCTCTCTAGAAAGGTTATTCCACTTCCCAAATTTTCCTCAATCCTCTCTAGAAAGGTTATTCCACTTCCCAAATCTTAGGTTCATTGTTGTGATCCTTATCTATCGTTCTTTATCCCTACCTTTTGAGCAAAGGGTTCTATTTAGTGGATGACCATTTTCCCTAGAATCTTCATAGTTCACTTTTATCTTTTGAGACTGAGACTGATTGATTGTTCTTATCTCTAAGGAAATCATGGTCTCTATGTTTAATTTGTCCCCTTCAATTTATTATATAGTCTTATTCGTATACTACATTCATTTCTTTCCATCTTATTAATTTTGAATTCCTAAAGGCCATTTTAGAGTTCAATAAATTATTTACCAAATGTAGATCCATCTCTAAATCCTATGTAATATTCTTAGGATTCATTATGACCCCCATCTTTTTCTATGTTATCTTGATCCCTTGTTATTATTATATTTCAAGATTTCTTACATTGTTTTATTTGGAGTTTCCTTCACCTCTACATTCTCTTTTATGCCATTTTTTAGAGTACGATATTTTCTTTTGTGCCCTCTTTGAACACCTCTCATAAGCAAATATAGGTCCTTCTATCTCTATTTATTAAATCCAAAAGTCATAAGATAATTTTAATTCATTTTTTGGAGGGTTGGGTTGGATAATTCTAGGTATACACATATTCTAATGTAAATTCTAGAGTCTCTAGCATTCCTTCTTCATCTATTCCTTAAAAGGATTGCATCAAGTTTCAAATTAAGGGTAATATAATTGGAACCAAAAATTCTATGCGAAGATTACACAAACTAATCCAAGTTGGTGCCTTTGAGATCTTATGTGTCATGACATCAAATTTTGGTTCATATTCTTATACAAAAAAACTATTATTGTCCATCACTCATGGCCCTGTAGGTTCTAGGATCTCCTTTCTTCTCTTTTTGGACTCACATTCAACCAACATATATCATTTGGATAAAAATTTGAGCCTCATTTCCTCCCACCAATTACGTTGGCTCTATTTTTCTAGTCTTTCCTTAGTCCTGGGCTATGATTTACTACTCACAAAATGATGAAAATACTCCTTTCTCCTTTTGATAGTGTGGCATTGAAAATTGTCACACTATGTTTTGCTCCCCCTAAATTATTGAGCCTAATTGACTCCCTGATTTCCTAAATTATGCATTTTGATACATACTTTTATCATTTTTTGATAAATTGCAAGCATCAAACAAATTCTTTCATCTAATGTTTTACCCTCGATACCTTAAATTCTAAAAAATAGGGCTAGGACTGGGACACCCATGGGTGGCTCTATCCCCCTATTTTTCCAAGATCAAAATTTGAATATGTCGGTGTCGGTATTTTAACATTTGAAATTCAAGTTGTAAATGTCGGCTATTAGGATCTAATTTGTGAGAAATTGAATAAATGCCTATAAATACCTAGTTATTACATCATTTCAAATCTATCTAGCAAGAGAGGAAATTTGAGAGCAAATATCAAATTGTCAATAGCACTATCAAGCATTCAAGAGAAGCATTTTAGAATGTATTGCAGCAATTCAAGATCCAAACATCATGTCAAATTATATGTGAGTTTATGCATATTCATTTTATCATTGTTTGTGAGGCTAACCCTTGTTGTAGGTCTCCAAGAAATTCAAACAATCAAATAAGCAAGATCCAAGACCTTGAGGTGATGTGCATGACTTTAGTCCTCAAGGAAGCCATTGAAGGGTGGTGAGTTGCAACACTTTGTTGATTCATCATTCCTTCCTATCATTTATCATTCCTATCATTGACATTGCCATTGTGGAAGTGAAAACACTAACATAGGGTTTGACTAAGGCAAACCCCTAAATGGCACAACATTTCTTCTCTCCTTGAATGTGCAAATTTCAGGTTTGGAGAGGATTGAAGGAAGTGTGAAGACCATTCACTCATTGTTGCAAACGAAACCCTACATCTTAACAACTCACAGAAAATCACCTACAAAATTATTCGACAGTGATTCGACAAGTTTGCAAGTGGAAACAAGAATCTCATATCTGACATCAGAGGACTGTGAAAACAAAATAGAAGTATCCCTACAAGGACATAGATGCCCTTGGGTGGTGTTGTCCTCATATTCAGACCGACACCAAACTTTCAGGACAGATACACAACACTCTGCCCTTCCTAGATCTACTTATAAATCTATGTTATAGTCTATCAGTAATTAGAATATTGCATTTTTCACATTAGGTTACATAGTCTAATTAGGTTAATCGAGGAAAATCAATTCCAATCCATTCCAAGGCTCAAAAGATGCAGATCAAGGTTTGATTGGCTCACCTTAATGGTTAAAATTCAATCTAATCACCTTGTTGATCTCCATTTTAATGAAATCTTAGAAAAAAACCACACACCCAAAATTAATCCTAGGTTTCATACATTAAGCCTAGGGTTCTCTTTTTCTTTGTTTCATTTTGATGAACCTGATGGGTAAAAGCACAAACTTGTGTCACACTTTCGGTCAACTAAATATTTTTGAGTGAAACATTTTTGACCTAAATAGTTTTAGTCGAAACTAGTTTTTCCCAAAACTATGTGTTCTATACGTGGCACATAGAGTTTTGGGTGAAACCCTTTCACCTGAAACTAAAAAATTTGAATTTTTCCCTTTGTTGCTTTGAAATGTGACTCATTTTATGTGTAGGGATTTGATAGAAAGGGTTTCGGTCGAAACCCCTTCTACCGAAATTGTCTATGTGGCATCCTAGTTAGCAGCCAACTCAGCCTTTTTCAGATTTTTTGGAAACTTTCAACTTAAACTAAATATTTCTTTAGTCAAAATGATTTAAAAAGAAAAACAGAAAAATACCCTTTTGTAGAGCTCAGAGTGGTGAATCCAAATATGTTATTTTTTTGATATTTTGATTAGTTTTAATATACTTTTAAAAAAAACAATGCAAGCAGGTTGTTAAAGTTAAAAAAGAGGTTGATTAGAAATTAAAAACAAAATAGTAGAACATATTAAAATTTTTGAAAAATATATGGTGCATTAGAAGAGATAATTCTCTTCAAAAGGGTATATTTTTTTATAAAAAATGATAAAAAGTAGACAATAGTTGACGTCAAATGAAAACTATCAAATTATGGTAAGTTTGACTCTAAAACATTATTATGAGAAAAATATACATCAAATTTTCAAAACAAAAAAATCCATGCACTAGATATTGAAGTTACCAATTTGGAGAAAAAAATATAGGGGAAAATGAATTTTTTTCTATTTATTTCTTTATGTCAATTGAACATCACTTTTTCTTGAAATTTTTAGCATTTCAAAATTTTCTCTTAAATTGATAAAAAAATGAAAACAATTTTTAAAAAATTGCAAGAATAAACTTCATCAAGAGTTTTGCATTCCATTAGTTTACATCATGTTTAAATTCAAAATATAAAGACCACTTTTATGTGGTCTAAGTTGATATTTTTTTTTGGTGTTGGTCGATTCCTTTATAAAGTGTGACACAAATTTGTACTTTTACCT
Source organism: Sequoia sempervirens (assembly GCA_007258455.2). Taxonomy (NCBI): domain Eukaryota; kingdom Viridiplantae; phylum Streptophyta; class Pinopsida; order Cupressales; family Cupressaceae; genus Sequoia; species Sequoia sempervirens. The sequence goes on from VDFB02090729.1 coordinate 20,742, forward strand.
TGACCTATTAACATCATATACCTTCTAAAAAATTTATCCTAGATCTAAGTTTTGTATTGCATTGTTCACCTAGGGTTCATTTTTTGCATCATAAAAAGACAAAAAATTAGAAAAATTGTATCTCATGCATTGCATCATAGGTTGTAATAGGATTACTTTCAATCATTTAGGTCAAATCTACATTCAAAATTGCATTCACAATTGTTATTTGTTGTTCAACCATTGTTGCACATTTGCATTTGAATTATGTTTTCTTAAACCACAAAATTTTTGGAAACATACTCAGTTGTAGACTTGTTTGCACATAGAAACAAAACCCTTAGATAGACTAATAAACATTCAAATCTTTAGTTTTCAGAAACCCTACTAAGGACATAGACACCCTTGGGTGCCTCTGTCCTGCTACACTTGGATCAACAAAATTTTACTTAGGTCTCTATGTCTGTGTTTTCAGTCAATGTCTGCTTGCAGATCTATGATTTGGAATTCTTAATTGCATTCATTTATGCATCTTTCATATAATTCAAAAAAGTGAAAAAAATTGCATTGTTTTGATTCAAAATTGTATCAAAAATCATCATTTTCAAATTTAGGCATCTTAGAATCGATCAATTTTTTCATTTTAGATCAAATAAATGCATTCAAAATTGTCATTTATTGTTCACACATTGTTATACATTTTCATTGGCATAAATCAAGTAAATTCTAGAAAATTATTCACTTTCAAAGCTTTTTGCAGATGGATCCAAAAACATTGAACAATATCACACACTCAACTTTTGAATTTCTTGAAATCCTGCCTAGGACAGGGACACCCGTGGGCAACTTTGTCCCTTGCTCTTTTTGGTTCAATTTTTTTGTGACAGAGTTCTCTCAGGATCCTTTGTCTAGATTTGTGGTTTGTCTCCCAATCCCCTGTTGCATCATCATGATGACTCAATGTTTTGGTAAGATGTTGAATTCTTTGAAATCCTTGGTTGCTGTTTCAAGTTGTGTTTTTGGTGATGACCACAATTCCAATGAGAATATTCATGATCCTTCACCTTCTAACACAATGTATATATCTTGGGACAAGATGAGGAGAGCATGAATGAATTCATATATAATTCTTTGTGCAACCTTGAGAATAATACAACCTTTTATCCTTCCATGAAATTTCCTAATCACCCATACCAACAACCAACACCACCTATCATGCCACCACTTGAAATGTTTTCCACATTGTATAAGAAAAGTGACTTGTAATTTATAACTCAACCAATACACGTGGAAACACCTATCAATAACAATCACAAGGAAAGCACATCAACCAATCTCCCATCATATGAGCATAAGTTACAAACACACTCGTTAACTTAGAGCAAAGCTATGGACAAGGCTTTAAGATATTGAGAAAACAAGGATGTGGCATAAAGAATGAACATGAGATCCACTCCCTTTTGGAACAACACCGTCTAAAGATACAAAAGGAATAGGTTACCAAGGTCCTCCACCTTTACATAAAATATTTGTTCCACCAACCATGAAATATAAAGTCCAAGGTCCTATTAAGAAATGTGTGTTACCTTCTCCACGTCCTTTATAAAAAACTGAGAGTAGTTTAGCTACACTACTAAACTTGAAATTAATTACACTACCACCAGTGTGTGAACGAAAAGACAATAAACAAAAGATACAAATACATCTTACTGTGGATATCATAGAATATTTGGACATACTACTTATGAATGTTGTGCTTTAAAGAAAAAATTGAGAGAATTTGATCCTTACAGGGATCAAGTTGAACGTAAGATAGATTAGCATTCATGTGCTTTGCTCCTTGCCAAGTAGTAGTTGTAGTATCACACAATAATCACTACCATGTGTGGGGGTATAAAATAAACTTTATGCAATCATATTTTATATTGCAAGGAACAACATATCATCATCCATTTTGTGCTCATCTTTGCCCCTGCACCTGGGGGCAAGAGGTTAGGTAGCCTTGTGTTAGGTGCATTCCTTTTCTCTTGGATTGATGTGTGCTACCTCTTAAGGGAACCAGGTGGTTGGTTGGTTGTTGTTGATAAGGGAGCATGTATAGTTGTTTGAAGAAGAAGTGTTGTTGGTCAAAGGGGGAGAATGTGTTGATGATTGAAATGAAGATCCTTTTTCCCTTTGTCCTTGATTGACCAAGGGGGGAGAATGTGCAGGTGTGTGTTGTCATCATATCCAAAGGGGGATATTGTTGGCATTGGTTGTCATTGATTGCAACACTTGGAAATATTGTTGCACATGTATTTGGCATTGGTTTTCATTGATGTCAACACTTAGTTAGGGTTGTTATTGATGTTGTGCTAATAGTGGAGTTGTTGATGTTCATGGTTGGATGCAGTCGTGCCTTATTTGGATAAGTTGTTGATGCTCGTGGTTAGATGTTGTCATGTCTTGTTTTGATGAGTTGTTGATGTTCATGGTTGGATGTCATGCCTTGTTTGGATGATTTGTTGATGTTCATGGTTGGATGTCATGCCTCATTTAGTAACAATTAGAGTTGTATTGTGTATGGTTGCTGACAACAAAGATGATATCATGATGATATATTAAGATGAGGATTAAAAGCATTAAAATGAAGATTATAAGTAATGCTAAAGTTGGAGAGATGTTGTTGATGATCTCTAGTATGTTGTATGCTCTCTCTTATTACCCCTATGGATGTATGTGTTCTTGCAAGGAAGTTTTGGTCTTCACATGTTGATGAAAGTTTTTGCTACTAGAAGCTCCTTTAAAGACTTTTTGGGAGAATGCTTCGCATTCCTCTTCCTTTAAAGATTTGGTCTTGCGGTTTAGGGTTCAGTGTCTATATTTTGTGGTTGCTACACTTCATAATCTTTTCAAATCACCTATGTTGTTGAGGACGTTTTTGGTAATTGTAGTGGGTTGGCAGTTTTGTTGGTTGTCTAGACTAGTCTAGAAAATACTCTACATTTCTCCATATTGATGTTTCTACTCCTATAGTTTGGTGAACATTCTCTTAGTGTTTGTGTAGTGTCTCAATTCAATTTTCATGTAATAAAGTGTTCTGCAAGTTGGTTTGTTAATGTTTCATCTCATGCTTGTGTATTTTGTGCTTCTAGGATGAAGTGTTCTATTTATGTTTGGTTTGTGGTGGTTGTTTGTGGTATGGCAGTGTGAAAGAAGTATCTAAAAGTGTTGTTGTATGTTCATAGAACATCTCTTTGTCATCCACACGTCAATGGTTGGTCTCTTTGGTGTTGCATATTGTTTCACGTTGGTTTTTTGGGAAATTTGTGGATATCTAGCCAATAGGGCTTGTTTTCTTTCTTGCACTATGTGCTTGGAAGTCTACACTATGTGCTTGGAATTTTGCACCAGCAATTGAGGTTGTGCTAAGATGTATTTGGGTCCTGACTTATCTTGTTAAGAATCACATTGAGTAATTTCAGTTGAAGATGTGTTTTGGGTTGACTGGTATTGTACTACACATTTCATTGTTGTCGACTTAGGTTGATGTGTGCTAGCATATGTGTTGTTTGGGATCAAATTGAAAGATGTAATATTTTTTTATTGGTCCTCTCTATCTCTTGGATATGACTGCATTATGTTTTTGTGGCCAACTTGTTGAGGTCACTATTTATCTTCTATTTTGAGTGACCTAATTGATTTTTTGAGACCTTGTGGAGGATATAAATGAAAGAAAATTTTACTTTCAATTGGTGGCATGAGTGGTGTGATGTGCGAGTATGGAATGAAGTAGTGAGTTGTAGAAAAGAAAAGAGAAATGATCTTTAACACCTTAGTCAACAAAGTGCATTGTTGACATATGTTGTAATTTCATATTTTCATTTATCCTACTATCAGATAGTGAGTCTCTTCAACAGGTCCTTGTAATTTGTATCTTTCCCTGGGGTAGTGTACCTCAGTATTGCAATTCCTTTGTATTTTTCCCTAAGGTTGTGTACCTTAGCCTGCAAGTCCTTCCTAGAGCAGTGTGCTTCCTTAGGCAGTGAGCCTTAAAATATATTGTAATTTTGTAATAAGTGAGCTTCCTATATTGAGAGATTTATCTCCATGTGTTTTTCCATTATTGGGTTTTCCAAGTAAATCTGGTGTTGTCTTGTGCATGTGTGTTCATTTCCTTATCTTTCATTGTTGCTATTTTTTTTTAGTGCTACCGATTTGATTAAGGGTTGTTGATCTTGTTAATAGTTTGAATTTGTATATTGTTGAAGGGTTTAAGCTTTGATAGATACTGATTCACCCCCCCTCTCAATATTCGAGTGTGCTCAATAACACCCCAATATGTGAGAACATAAATAATATAAAATAAATAAATAATAAATTAGAATTTGAAAGGTGTATGACACCTTATGTAAATGGATGCAACTCCTAATTAAATATTTAGATTTATAATAGTCATGTTGTAATACTAAGTTGTTTTTGGATCTTCTATATCCATCAATGAACTTCTTAGGATCATAAATTCTCCAAGAAGTAAATCACATGCCTAACATCTCAATATATTCAATCACCACATTAAATGCATCCTTTCCCAAGAGTTTGAAATATCTAGTTTTATAGTATAATGAAGAAACCTACCCTTGATATGATTCTTAAATTGAAGCTTATCAACTAAATGCATTATCCTTATTGCCTCCAAAAATACAATTCTAGCAAATACAATGTGAGAAAATGTGTAATTTTTGGTTTACTCCAAATATTTTGATTAAAGTTTATTATTTAATAAAAGAACTAATCTCTCATATTATGCTTCAATAGTCAAGTTGGTTCCATATGTAGGGGCCTAATAAAATTCATTATCTCCTTGGTAAATGTAAGCCTATTTTTCTCCATTATTTTCAAGGGTAGTGGATTCACAAAGTAATTCTCAAAAATACAATATAATAAATATTTATCACCAACTTTCATCTTATTCATCCATTGAGACATGCAATAAAATGTAATAGAGAGCTATATACCTTCTAAATTTTGGGATGCTTAATTCTTTTGAGTCAACTATCTCATTTTGGATTTCCCTAGCAAGATAATCTACAAAATCATAATGTATTTTGGTGAGGTTTCTAATTATTAAAGCGAAACACCAATGATTATGCAAGTACCTTCTTTCTAGCACCATACATAATGTAACTTGGTTGAAGACTTGGAAACCATATTGGAAATATGGTAGGAGCTTGTCTACATTTAATGGCTCATTTTCCTCATTAGGGATAATTCTCTTAGTAGGTACCTCACTCCCAATATGTAACCTATCATAGGGAAATTTGACTTCCTTATGTAAATATCATTTTTGTACATGAGGGCTAAATTTCCCAACTTTATTTCCTCTTTGGCTTTATTTGTTCAACTAACCACCTTCTGATTAGTTTCTCTATTCAATATAAAATATATATTTTTTCCATTAACATCTCTCATCATTCTCATCTTCACATTGTAACATTGTATGCCCTTTGTATAATTTGTAATGTAGGTAAACCATTTATAACAACTAATTTTATCATATCTATGCCCTTTGTATAATTTGTAATGTAGGTAAACCATTTATAACAACTACTTTTATCATATCTAATCTCTAGGCATTATAGGCTTGAATTAGCTTAACCCCCTTGTCATATAGGCTAAAAAAAAAATCTTCCCTAGATAGCTTAGTGATGAGATATGTAAATGGAAAAATCAAGTGGCTTAACAATCAACATTCTTCTCTAGATAGCTTAATTGAAAATTAATATCAGTTCATTTTATTTTCTTATAAAGATAAAGTCATCTAATTTTTTGGTTGCTTCTAAGTTTTAAGTGAAAATATCTTTGATAATTCTTTGGAATAATCTAATTAAAGATTTATTAAGGACACAATTTCCTACAACTAGTTTATATATTGCATTTAGTTTGTTAACATGAGGTTTCACCATTTCTAGCTTCATAACTCTCACAAAGTTCATCCAATTTAGTATAAAATACATAAAAGTCCAATATGTAAAAGTAATAACCTCCTTAATCATTTTGTTTTGTTTTAGCCTCTATTAATAGATATTCAATAGTTAAAAACATATAATCTATTAGACAAAACTATAATGTAGGATGATTATTAAAATTCTCCAAAAAAAATTCTAATATTAATTGAAAAATAATATTGACACATCTATTATTAACTTCAAATTAATGACAACAATATTTAACTTCCACATAATTCTCTTATGTGGAACTAATTGACCAAAAATTCACAAATATTTTTCATGTATTTTTGAGAAACTCACCAATTTCTTATATTATGAGGATTCCTCTAGGCAAGTGCTACAAGTAGGCATCAATTCCCCCACAAATAATTGCTATACAAATTTAATAAAATACAAGTAATTATGAACTAAAAACATAGATATAAAGATAATTATTGTTTGTGACCTAGTACTAATAACTATTAATACTAACACAATAAGGTGGTAGTTGTAAAGTGCCAATACCTTGGGTAGGGCCTTTTAAGAAGCATTAAGCAAGAGAATGGTTTGCAAATTGGTAATAAGTTTAGGGTCAACAGTTTTGAGGATGAACTTAATATTGTCACAACTGATGACTTCTCCCAAAGACGTTGCAAAGAACATCTTGGTAGACCTAGAGAAGGTCAAGACTAATAAAGTGACATGGGACTTGAAGAATTCTCATAGAAATCCATCAAGCAAGGCACTTTTTGATTAATCTACATAAGAACAAACTAGAGTTCATCCAATGTGAGAGGAACATCACAAGAAATTTGAGAAAAGTGTCTAATCTTAGAAGGAATTACATCTAGGTATCATTCTAGAGCTTGATCTTACTTAATGTTATCCCACACTTGAAAAATAAATCTATAGTGATCTAGAAAGTATTTGGGTTTCTCTAGTAGGATAGTAAGTCTTCCATGAGTAGATTGAACAGACTTGATTTGGGCTTTGGACCTCTTTTTGTGCAAATCTTTGAAAAATTCTTTAGAGGCTCTATTACCAACTTTGAGCTATTAAAGGTGAGCTTTGAATTGAGCACCCTTCTCTTTATGTAATTCAACACTATTAAAAAAGTTCTTCAACTACGCAAGTTGATCTTTTAGACTTGGGTGTCAAAATGGTTGCTTTCCAACTAAGTGGGGACTCTCACAAATTCCATGGAAATAACATTGTCATCTCTCTTTTGTATCCTTGCCAATTGTTTATAGAACTACCACAAAAAGGTGGTGATGGAAGTAATTTAAGCATTCCACCAAGAACAAGAACATGAAACACCAATTGCTCATAAAATCATGACATGATCATGGCATTTGATTATCCATACCAAATATTAGACAATATAAGCCAAGCTTTTGATGTGACAATTTACCTCTAAAACTTTAGGTCCAACAAGCCTCAACAATTTTTAAAATAAAGACAATCTAGGAAACCTATAATCTCTACCTAGATGGGAAATTCGAGCAATGCATGTTCATAGATTTTAAAGTCTTGGGTAGAGTGAGATAACCTTAGAAGAGTGCTCATCACAAACCAAGTGTTGGGACCACTTGAGGAGCATCCATACTTGTTCAAGTTATTAAATGAACAAATAAAAAGCCCTTAGTAAGATTATAAACAACAATGAGCTTAATGTCATGGGGCTCCTAAGAGTGCGCGATCAAAGTACTAAAGGACTATTTTGATTGAATATCACCTATATAAGTCATCAAGTTGTAGTTTTCATACCATTTACATACAAAATCTATGACATCTATTGATTAAAAAACATAAACCAAAGAATCAAAAACATCATCTTATTGTAGACTTCTAAAACAAACTTCCGGACACACTTGATACCATCCTTATTATCATTTTCAATAAAAAAATACAAAAGATAAAACTAACGCTATATTAGTAACTCTAATCTACCTTCCAAGGTGAAATTATTTAAGTAATTTTTTAAAAAAATGCTTGTCAATTGAAAATATCAAATAACACATGCCGCAAACTCTGTCACGCATCCCATGCTTTGAAAGTTCTTCCCCCGTAAGGAGGAGTTCCCTCGTGCTGGAGGAAATGACTGTCACTATCAACTATTTAATGTCAAATCCCCTCTGGATTAATATTTTGCAATATAAAATATAAACACCTTATATTAAGGTTGTGATTACTCGTAGCCTTCAAATCCAGCTATTGCATGAGCATTCCCAACTCTGAACTCTACGAAGGTCAAGAACAGAAAACTAACATTGCTTGCGTAAAATAAAATAATAAATGAAGGTCAAGTAAATAAAATAAATTAAGGCCAAGTCATGTGGGCTATTACTCTGAAACCGCCGGTGACTCGGGTTAAATGAATGAGCTAACGAAAATTTGGTGCCACTGATTATTGTTAATTAATTTATTTTGCTTGAAACCGGTGATTTCGTTGGGATACGGTCAAAATGATTGTGAATTGTCGACTGGTCAAAATGATCTCTGCTATATAAACATTTGCTTGCATTGTTTTGGATATCAGATAGGAGTTTCTGTGCTCCTCCGCAAGAAAAGCAGAGCTGTTTCTGTCAAGTGCAGTAGATCAGCACAGACATTGTCTGCTGTTGTTTTGGCTCGAGAGAGGCAGACATGGTGGAGATTCAACGGGGAGGAGGTGGCAGCCTCTGGCCCCGGCTTATTACAGTGCTGCTGGTGGGATTCATTGCCATCATTAACAATGCTGCTTCTGCAAATGCAGAGGGGGGCCGTATTCTGAGTAAATATGAATACAAATCTCCCCCTCCTCCACCACCATCACCATCATCTCTTCCTCCATATTACTATAAATCCCCTCCACCTCCATCACCATCTCCTCCTTCCCCTTATTACTACAAGTCTCCACCTCCTCCATCACCATCTCCGCCTCCACCTTACTACTACAAGTCTCCACCCCCTCCGTCACCATCTCCTCCCCCCCCTTACTACTACAAGTCTCCACCTCCTCCGTCACCATCTCCTCATCCACCTTACTACTACAAGTCCCCACCTCCTCCCTCGCCATCTCCTCCTCCCCCTTACTACTACAAGTCTCCACCCCCTCCTTCACCATCTCCTCCTTCCCCTTATTACTATAAGTCCCCACCTCCACCATCACCATCTCCTCATCCCCCTTATTACTATAAGTCTCCACCCCCACCATCACTAGATCCTCCACCTTACTACTACAAGTCTCCACCCCCACCATCACCATCTCCTCCTCCTCCCTATTACTATAAGTCTCCACCCCCTCCCTCACCATCTCCAGGTCTTCCTTATCACTACAAGTCTCCTCCACCACCCTCACCATCTCCTCCTCCACCATACTACTATAAGTCCCCACCTCCACCATCACCTTCACCTCCCCACCCATATTACTACAAGTCCCCACCTCCACCATCTCCAGGTCTTCCTTATCACTACAAGTCTCCTCTACCACCATATCCAGGTCTTCCTTATCACTACAAGTCTCCTCCACCACCCTCACCATCTCCTCCACCACCATACTACTACAAGTCCCCACCTCCACCATCACCATACTCTCCTCCACCCTACCATTACAAGTCTCTCCATCACAAACACCGCCATCACCACAAGTCCCCACCTCCACCATATTACTTTAAGTCTCCACCTCCACCATCACCATCGCCTCCTCCACCATACTATTACAAGTCCCCACCACCACCATCACCCTCTCCTCCTCCCTCTTACTACTACAAATCACCTCCTCCTCCATCCCCTTCACCTCCACCTCCTTATTACTACAAGTCACCCCCTCCTCCATCACCATCTCCCCCTCCATCATACTACTACAAGTCTCCTCCTCCACCATCTCCTTCACCTCCTCCACCATATTACTACAAGTCACCACCTCCACCGTACCCCTCTCCTCCTCCCCCATACTACTACAAATCACCTCCTCCTCTATCCCCTCACCACCTATTACTACAAGTCACCACCTCCTCTATCTCCCTCACCTCCACCACCCTACTACTACAAGTCACCTCCACCTCCACCTCCACCATCGCTCTCACCTCCACCCCCATACTACCACTTACAATACTATTACAAGTCTCCTCCTCCCCCATCCCTTTCACCTCCGCCTCCCTACTACTACAAATCTCCTCCTCCCCCATCCCCTTCACCTCCGCCTCCCTACAACTACAAGTCTCCTCCCCCACCATCCCCTTCACCTTCACCTCCACCTCCCTACTACTACAACTCTCCTCCCCCACCATCCCCTTCACCTCCACCTCCCTACTACTACAAGTCTCCACCACCTCCATCTCCTTCCCCACCACCACCATATTACTACAAATCCCCACCACCTCCAATTCCAACCCCACCTTACATCTACAAGTCCCCTCCTCCTCCATCTCCTTCTCCTTCTCCTCCTCCCCCATACTATTATCAATCTCCACCTCCACCACTATAGACTCCTGTCACCAAGAGTGTTCCCTTACGCTAGGTGAGTAATTTTTAACCTTTGTCATGAATGTTATTCCATACAAATTAGTTTTTCTCGACGCATTACATATGATAACTTTGAACTTATCATTTCCTTGTTCTGATGTTCTATAGGTCATGAAACATACAATGCAATAACGGTCTGCTCGAATAAAACAACAATCTTTGGGACAGTACCATCTCCGTCTTATTTATTGTTTGCCAGTGTAGCTGGTGTTTCAATAACACTGTTCAGAAGGCTTATCGCATATGTCACTGCAAGTTTTGTGAGCTTAAGAAGATCAGTATTGCTAGTTGTACTTGCTAGTAATAAGTTGATTGCTATTGGTTTCGTTCAGGTGGGGTATTTGAAGAGAAACCGAAGCGCAACAAAACCTGCTGATTGATATGAACATCATTATTTATTCTATTTTCATTAGTACTGAGACGAATTCGTTTATTCATGGCTGCGCTATTGAATAAAATTGAATAAAATACCAGCTAATAAGCTTATTGATTCAGTCTTTTGTCCAATTTATGTACTTCAATTCTCATTTATGAAATCGATGAGCATCTTTTGTTCCCAATGATCTGAAAGCATGCTTCTATGAACAATGTTTGTTAGTTATCTTTCTCCAATTAAAGTTGTGTTTTTATATTCCTGGTACTATATAAGAGAGACACTGGTATACCAGCACACTAACATAATACAGAATGCCATTGTTGTCTCTTCATGTGCAGACAGTCGACCTCACATTCTATTCAACATTGCCTTTTATCAAATATTATATTCCTTAAATTTTTTGACAGGCCCACCGAAAATTCCAGCATTCTATCTGATACAGATCAGAAAAAATTTGATTGTATTTTACAGCAAAGACGCTTAGATATGATCAATAAATCAAGCACAATTTATATTTTATAGTTTGGGGAAGAGGTGTTTAATTAATTTGTAACTTGATGTGCTATCTTAACAAGGCATGTTTAATGGTAGTGGCTTTAGAAAAATTAGTAACAGTACTTAAAGATGTTATCAAATGGTCAATACACTTATATTTATAGTACTGTCAGTTAAATATTATACATTTGTATTCGTAGAGTTATTTGTATAATACTTAATTCACATGACAATAAATATTTGTATCTATCAGTCATTAGATAACACAGTTAGATGTTGTTTCTATATTAAAATTTTATATAATATATCAAAACTAATTTCAGAATTAAGTTTGAGTCATACACCATCATCAAAATTAATTGGATTTAACTATAGTGAGTTTGTATAACATCATTATAATGCAGTTAGTTTGAATCGTGCAAATAATCAATGCCCTAAGAATTCAGAGATATGATATTTTCACAGTCCATATGATGTTTCCATGGTCCATATTAATGTACAACCTAAAATTACTAATCAACTTTGAACAAAACACTTTTATTCAACTATGTTGTCATAATAATATATGTTTAAAACTACATCTAGTGTGTATACAAATATGAAAAAAAACCGTGTGAGCATAGTCAAAAACCAAGCCAACTTGATTGATTTTGACAAAAGCATTTTATGAAAATGCGTAATTAGGAGTCCCAGCGTTGTAATCAAGATTCTTCAAATTTGTAATTAATTACCAACTTACAAGTTTTGGATTTCCAAATGGATAATCTGGTAGATATAGATTATCAAGGGTATTGCATGTCATTCTACGTAGTTTACTATATTCATAAATATACATAGTTCTTTTTTAGGCTTTTTTTACAAGATTGTTCATTTCATCCAGCAAGGGAAGAAGACCAGATAAAGTTAAGAGTGTCTCTATATCACTTAGCCTATGTAAGAGGTTAAGAGTTTTGTCTACTATGTGGCAATGTTCATACATTACTCCAATCAAGGATTGATATTCTAAGAAAATTCTTTTGTTGGTCCATGCAAATAGATCCATCTGGTATCAACATCCTTATGAAACTTGTTTCCTATATTTATTCCCATAGCAAAATTTTGAAATCATGCAATCCATTTGGGACTTTGGCAGAAGTATGAATAGAGTTCACATACTAGATTTTCAACTTTTGATACTAAAGGAAACTTGCTTACAATTTTAAATGCTAAATTCATTATGTGGGCCATGCACCAAATGACAATCATGTATCATGAACAAGTAGTTTGTAACATTATGTGAAGACGGTTTCCTATGACCTCGCATTATTGAAGCTCCATCAACTCCTACACACTCCAAAATTTTGACAATTTTGAAGTCATCCATACCTCCAATTTCATTCAAATATTTCTTAACTAGTTCAAATAGATTTTGTGATGTCGAATTCTCCTTCATTTTATGAACACAAAGTAGATGAGTTTGGCGGACATGTTTGTGTTCAATATACACATGCATACATACCTAAGAAGTATTATCTGCTGTAGTAACTTCATCTAAAGATAATGCAATGAGGTTGACTCTTTTATTTTATTTTTGTAAATCTTGTTTTTCCACCTTAGAAAGACAACTTTCCCATTCCCATCCACAGTTTATTGACCAATGTGTGCTAGGAAAGTGAGGAACACCCAAAAAAAAAAAATTATTATATTTTGGGTAGTCTGTTAGAAGGCCCCCTCTAGTCAAAATATGAAAAACAACATTCAACCGAACATTTTTTGCCAATTGTGCTCTTGTCATTATCTTTCCAAATTGAGCTTCAACTAAACCTCTAAATTCAGCAAGATTCACCTTTCTTTGCATATGCTCATCATATTTTAAGGCATGCTTTACATGGAAATATTTTTCCTTTGATTTCCATCTCACTAATGGTTTTTCCTTTCCATCTATGATTTGTTTTTCATACTTGACCAATATTTTTTTCTATAGTGTCAAGTTTTAGCTACAACTTCTTGTCCACCGGTTCAATGAATGGGTACTTTGACACCGAATCAATCTGAAAATTCCTTGTCATATCCCACTCACACTCTATTTTTTTATTTGTATTTTATTTTTCCCTTGCAGCAACATCAACTATGGCGTCAACATTGTCATCCAGGTCAATTAACTCATTTCAACTACCTTAGGTATCCCTTGGAACATCTTCTATGACATTGTCATCCTCATCTAACTCAATTAACTCATTTTGATCTTCCTCTGGGGTATTTTCTTCTTCGTTAATATTTGGTGCAAGTCTTGATGATGTAGTTCCATCTTGATCTGATGTAGTTCCATCTTGGTTTGATGGACTAGAAACATTACCAAAAGTTGACTTATGGTAACTCTATGTTTTGGTTGTTTTGATAGCCTCCCTTCATCACCTTGAGAAGTCTTACTCTTGTTCCTACTCGACATCTCATACAAAATAAAAATTGTCAAAAAATGTCTTCTTGTTTAAGAAAGAACCATAGAATATAGATCCCTAGGTCCTAGATGTATTACATTCCCTACTCAATATCATCTTTACGATTGAAGCAAGAATGAAAAAGAAATAAATAATCTTATAACACTATGAAGAAATGATCTCTTACCTTTAGGTCTTCATTGACTCACTATTCACTAATGCAACAATGCATGTAGTTGTAAGTTTGTAACTTGCTTATGATCTCGGATCTCAATCAAGAGCTCATAAGTTCATAGCTGAACAAAATGTGTAAAAATAAATTAGAGTTTCAATTGTATTTATATCGATCCATATTCGGTGAATTTTGTGGGATTTTTAAATGGTATAGTAAAAATTTGGTGAATCTCGCATGATTATACAATGATACATTTAAATGTTGGGTGAATCAAACCTTGAGAAAACACATACGTTATAATTTTCAAGGTGATTATGGGCCTATGATTAGCATGGAGTTATCATAGTATTGGCGAAATAGGTCCTCATATGCAATTATTTTTTAATGTAATTGGTGAAATGTGTCCTCAAATGAGATTATTTTTTAATGTTATTAGCGAAATGGGTTCTCATATGTAATTATACTTAAATTTTATTCGCAAAATGGGTCGACACATGCAATGAACATTTAATGTTGTTCGTAAAATGTGTCCTAATACACAATGTCATTTTAATAGCATTGGTGAATTGTGGGTGATTTAATACATGCTTCCAAGATTCCTGGCAAAAATATTAATTAGACCATTGGAAATGTGTAGTTTGTTATGGAAAAATTATTAATTACACATGCCTCATAAAATAAATTGATGGTGAATTGAAATGCATTGGACTAATAATTCATAAAATCCAGGCGATTTGGCCACCCCATTGGTTGCAATGTATTCGCCAATTTTGAATTGGCCGATATGAACTATTTGTCAATTGGCAAAGATTCACCACTAAAAATATCCTTGTTTATTAGTCTTTTAAAACTTTCTTCGATTACAAAGAATGGTTTTTATTAGACAAGGTTTGTAGCATTCTAAATAATGTTTGCGATATCCAATAATCCCCCTTTCCCATACAAACCCCTGACCCTTTGCATAATTAACATCAAGTTTTTTTAAGCTCAAATCAAGTGCCTCATTTTTCCAAGTTAAATCCAAAGCATTGGCACCAAAGCTAAATGCATCTAATTCGTCATTTGTAGATGAACATATGCAAGCATGGTCCATTGTCATGAATTTGGGAAAGCATAATAGGCTCAACACACAAATAAATCATTTCATTCTATAAGCATATATTAGCCTTTTAAAACTTTCTTCAATTACAAAGAATGGTTTTTATTAGACAAGGTTTGTAGCATTATAAATAATGTTAAGTATATAATGGTTTATTAGCCAAAATATCGATTCCTTTGCATAAGAGTGGAATGGAACCAAAAATGGTACTTGATATTGCTTACTACAACCATTATTAGCCATAGTTCCTTTTTACTTTCAAGAATTACTATGAAATTTATGGGCTAGATTGATTGAATAGGACATTCCAAGTGATGACACATATATTTGGTTGGTATAAAAATAAAAGTATAATACTAAGAAAATTCATTTAATAATGGCTTACAATCCAAATTAAATAACCAACCTATTAGATGTGATAATTCTAAAATAATACAAAATCATGAATATTGGACAGGTGCTCTAAATATGTCAACATTTTATTAAAATTTAAGTAGATATCTTGTTCAATCTTAACCCTTATAATGCATACAACTTGTAAAGGAAAATAAACTTGTTCTTGATGTTAATCTCTCATAATGAATCAAATACATACAACTCAACAATAATTAACCTAGATTAATTAGTGGTACTTTGTGGACTAATATATTATGAAATTAAATGTTAAGCTATGATAAGTAAATGTAATAGATAAGGCACTTAGATTATTGACTGAAGAATGTATGTCATTAATAAATATTCTAGAGATTGATTTTTTTTTGCTTGAAAGTGTGATGTCTCTATCAAAAAATGTTTCTTAGACCCTATGCTGACTTTGTGTTTATGTTTGGGGTCAAGTCCATAGGTTTGGGTCTAGTCCACAATTGTGTTATGTTCATCTTATTTAGATTATGGAAAATCCTTTTATTGGTTCAAGCATAAGTAGCATTGTTCTTAACAATTTTCTTCATGGCATGTGAACTCTTCTTTGTTTATTTTCTAACATCCACTAAGGATTTAATTATGGAGTGTATATGTTATTCAATTTTCTATATTATTGGCACATGATGGAATCCTACAACCCCATTAGTATAACATTGGTAGATTGACCTTGGTAGAGTTAACACCCTAACATAGTCACATCCTTGTCATCTCTTTGCATTCACTTGTCTTACATTGTTTTCTCCTCATTCACTTCTCTTTCCTTTTTCTTTCAATGCCTCCCTCATTAAGTTGCTTACATGCATCATAATGGGTTACCATGATGCAACAAAAAACCCAATCATCTATGCCCATTAATCCATATTTTAAATACTAGCAATCACACTTCAATACATGCAATGGACACATCGATAGCCAAGTATAATTAAGTGTAATTTTCTTGTAGTGAAAAGTAGATTGATAGGCTTTAGTGAGAGTCATTTTGAAATGAGCTCTCTTGTTTATACTTGGATTAGTAGTATCAACAATCACAATCCTTCCTTTATGGTAAAGAGTTGGAGCATTTTGTTGATTGTTTCAATAGATTAGTCAATCATTGCCAATCAATGTTGTATACAAGTGTTCATCTTCTTGCTTTCATAGTGCCACATATGCACGTTTTTATTCTATTCTATATAGGGAAGGGATAGGGGCCCCATATATCTATCTGGGGGCATGTTACATATAGAATCTGGCTAATGTTGACCTACTTCTTTAATTAGGTAGATGCGCTCAAGAACAATACAACTATCCTCCCCTTTTAGTTGTAGGACATTGGAAAGCTCTACCTAGTTATTCAGTTGTTACGTATAGAATCAACTATCGGGATGGGGGGAAATAGTTGTTGAGGGAGGTTAACAAATCTAGCTCCTCTCTGGAAGGTTCAATCAGTAGGTCCAATGGCTTTAACCGTTCAACGACACCCCCCACCTTTCCACCGACCCGCCCCTCCAAGACAGACCCCTAAGGGGCTCTATCTTGGGAACAACCTGCCCTATATCTCTATCTCTTGGCCCTTCCAATCTCTGTTGTGTTGTTTGGTGTGGATCTATGCAATGGGCTTCCCTATATCTCCTAGTTGCCCTCCCACCCAACAAGAATCTCTCCTTTCAATGGCTTTAGCTATACCGACCAAGGCATCCGCCACCACCCAAGCTCCTAACACCCAAGAAAAACCCCACCGCCCATATGTCAACGATTACATACAAAATTTCACATGACTATGTGTGTGCAAGACCCCAGGGGGGGTGGGAGGCTATAGAGTTGGGCAGACCCCACCAACTAGAAATCCCCTCAACCTTGCAAGGTGGGAAACTCTAGTTTCAATCCTCAAGTAGTGAATAAAGGGAGTAAAGGAATGGGAGCTCAGAACATGGAATGCTTTTCCAACAACTTTGGTAGGCAAATCCAAGGAGGGAAAGAGTTAGTTAACACCAACTAGTTATCCCTTGACCAATGATGGATGTGTGACCGGAATAGATACCACTTATTTTGCCCCACTAACAGGAGGACACAGACACCATTGATGAGTAGGCACTCGAGGGCTTCCCAATGATCGGTAGCTATCTATTCTATATAGGTATAGGGTAGTTGCAACCCCCGAGGTTAGTCAAGTCAATTGAAGGTTGATTCGGTTCAAGAATCAGTCAATCCAAAATATTGATTTGTGAAGGGGGCATGAACCATGCCAGTTTAGGGGGTAGTTAATGGCACCCGCCTCAAGTTATTAAAATTCATGATAGCAAAGTTCAAAACCACCTTTGTCTTCCCTTAGAATTATTACTTCTACCTACCTATATGTCTTTTATTCTTTCCCCTTTCACCTTTATTTTTACTACTTTTAGCCCCCAACATATCTATCAAGCCTATGCATTCCAATCTTTTACTCACATCCCCACCCTCCTTTCATTTATTTTCCTAACGACCTAAACTTCATCTTCCCCACATGTGAGTTCATAATTCTCTTAAATTTTTACACCCTCCCCACTTATGTGTCCCTAAACCACCTAACATATTCCCTTTTCACAACACATTATTTACTAGAGTAGATATCATGGCACATTCAAGACTAGGGGCACCTATCAAGTAATCGACCCACTTTAATATGACTTATATTTGGACAAGTCAAACTGAAGCACTTAATTTGTCATACAAATGTTTCTTTGAGGAAAGAAAAAACCAAGGCAACCATGTGAAGGAAAAATCTCCTCTTAGTCACAAGGAGATATGAAGAAGAAAAGGCAATGAGCTTTAACTTAGGGAATTCTTCTTTTTTGAAAGTGAATAAAACTAATGACACATTCAACCTTGTCCATTATATTTTTATAGTTATTGAGTGCATACAAACAACCAACTGATTTATCACCTTCTTTACATGTTTGAGGGATTGGCTATAGAGGTAGTGAAGGGAATAACACCTCTCTTACTAACCAACACATGAGGCAACATGTTCACTTGATCAAACAAGTTAGACCACTCAATCAAACATGCTTAATCCAAGTCAAGCCTTGCATCACAAGTAAAAACCCAACCTACTAACAAAAAGCAAAGCCAAATGGTGGGAGAAAACCCAAGCCCTAAATAAACAATCAAAGAGAGGGAGTGTACCAATTCACCTCTCCTCTTCGATTGTCTAGAATCAAGTCAAATTATTTCGGTAACATGTGTCAATGACCACAACTCTCAAATCATTCCACTTCAACTATCCTCCTATCAACAATAGAGGCCTAGAAATGATCGCTTTCCAATCCACACAACTGATTTCTTTAGCAATCAATAGAGGTAGTATGGGAAGTGTTGAGAAGAGTAGCTTGGAAGTATCTTCTTTAAGTTAGTTTACTATATGTTAGGTGGATGTCCAATAGATGTACTTTTTATTTCATCTAGTAATGTATTAATCAAATGATCAACCTGCTTGTCCTTTTGCTTATTTTCTAATTTTGTTAGACTTTTCTTCACTTTTTCCTTTTAATCAATTGGGAACACTAAACATGGTAAGTCATATAATGACATGCTAGAATGATAAAATCAATGTATTTATTGTTTATTTCATGATGTTATTGTGGATCACTTTAGCTTTAGGGGAAAATTTCTACTTTATGTGAAGTGTTTCCGATGCTTTTGTAGTTTGTTCTCTCTAAATCAATCTCATCCATAAGATTTTTTATTCATAATATCAATAAGTAACATTCCACAATGTTTCCCCCAATTGATCACAAAGATTTTGAGTACCCCAACATTCTCCTCCATGAACACATTAACCCCAAATGCTTAGATTGCATCTTATCCCAGTTTGCAAAACCAAGCTTTTCTCACATTTCCGCTTGTCCATAGGTTACCATGGGCTACTTGGATCCAAAATATTTGAGAAACTATGAACTCATGAAAAAGAGCAACATCTAAAGTTCTAGCATGGTGCAACTCAAACTCATGATGTTGCAAAATTCAATTAACTTCAACAGGGAATCTAATAGCAGTTGACGCAAGTGGATGTCTCTACCAGTTGCTCAGCTCCAACTCTTTGGTAGGCTTTTCAATCAATCAAACTAAGCTTCTACCTACATATCTGACAACATTAAAACCTTTCACTGTGTAATATATGAAAAAGAGCAACGTCTAAAGTTCTAGCATGGTGCACCTCAAACTCATGATGTTGCAAAATTCAATTAACTTCAACAGGGAATCTAATAGCAGTTGACGCAAGTGGATGTCTTTACCAGTTGCTCAGCTCCAACTATTCGGTAGGCTTTTCAATCAAACTAAGCTTCTACCTACATATCTAACGTTAAAACCTTTCACTGTGTAATATGTCAAACATTGATATGTGTTGGGTGCGGATGCATTCTATGGTCTTGCAATCTCTATTATTCTCAGCCAACAATTGAACATTTTCACCCACCCTTTCTCATCTAAGGAACACCTTTGGCATAGTAAATCAAAGTGATCCAAAATCATAATTAATGTAATCAATAGAAGGCAATTTTAAAATGTACCCATCATTCCATAAGTTTTGCCTTCTCTAAAAGTTCATTTAACCTTTCACTGCATCCTTTGGGCATGATCCTCTAAATCAGTGTTCTATGTTTACCTGTCATCCAATTTTGCAAATTCAAGAAATAGCATTTAATTGAGTTCATTCTGGCTCAGGTAGAAAGAAATCAAAAGATTTGTCGCATACCATGCTTATTTGGGGCTATTCATAACTTTTTTTTGAGCTCATGTTCTAACTGTTTCAAAATTAATTTGGATTTTTTAAAATATTTGAGACAGGTTCCCCTAACACTGAAATTTGTGGCATCTCCCGTACATTCCCTTTGACATCCCTGAATCCCAATGTTTGGAATAACATGTATTCATACCCTTAACTCAACTCGGGAATAGGTTACAGAAGCCGATACTAGATTGAATATAATGGAATATAATATTTACAAAACCTGCAACTGTCAATAAGTAATTTTGAACTGTCCCTGGTTTTGAGCAACTTAACCAAGAAACCTGTTCCCAAGATCTTGCAAATAAACTCCTACATGTTCATTTTTATGAGACAAGAATTCCAGCAGAAATTCCAAACCAAGAGAAAATATGAGAGATAACTTTCCTTACAATTTGAAATAATTCTAGACTCAAAAAACAACAAATGTTCTAATTAATCTCTCTTGGAGATCAACCAGCTTGACTTTCAAAATAATCTTACGCTCAATGTTACTAGATAAGATATGGCTCAGTAAAATATGCCAATTTCTTAAAAATATTTCAGTCCTAAAGATACGCAAGGGGAATGATATACTGGCCTCTTATGTGCATAGAGTTCAGGACCTAAAGCAGGACACTGGCAAATTTTCCTTGAGTTTTGAGTTGCCGTAATAGAATTACTAAGGACCCTCAAGATGAATAAAGACGATTTCATAATGACCCACAGGCAGTAACCTGACGGTTCCTCTATACCTCACAGTTCCAAATTGCCAAACCAAATGCACAAATAATGATAGTTTGAGTTTAAGAAAATTAACACAATTTAAGTCTTCAATCAAGTAAACCAGCCAGATCTGACTTCTAATATCAAATATGCTTCTGAATTCCTGCTGGAGAAGCATGCAACCTGTAACTTCAGCCATCTACCCAAGACAAGTTAAACTATGATAAGCATACCCATTGAAAACTACTTATTACTCCTAAAAAAGAGGATTGTGGGAATTTGTATTCAAATAAAATTTAAAATCTTGACCTAGAATGCAATATGTTCTGATTCATTGCTATGCAAAAACAGAACAGTGGTCTTTCACAAAAAGATGGTAAATTAAGAAATACAGCCCATATAGCAGCATTAACCAAAACTACGCCAAGATAACTGCATGCTGGAAAGCTCGTAGCTCACATTCCTCAAACAGAAATGCACTAAAAATTTCTAACTATGATTTTTTCGGCATCTTGTATCCTACCTTACACAGCATCAAGGTATAAGAAACACATAAGCAGCATAGTATGGTATAAAGAACAAAAAAACACACACATTTACAAATGTTTCAACAAGTGGAACTTACTACAATTTCTCTTTTTATTAAATGCTAGATTCCACCTTACTCCAGCCTCTGATGGGCTTCCTCGTTAGGTCTACAATCAACTAAACCTTAACCGCTTAAATCAAGAACTTTCCATGGTTTGCTTTTTACCCTTCCTAAGGGAGCTGATTTTCTTAAAAATAAATTTGCTTAAAAAAGCACTTTCCATGCTTTGTTTCTCAGGAATCTACCCTTCCCAAGGAAGCTCATTTGCTTAAGAGTAAATTTGCTTTTCCCTATTTAGAGAGAAAACCCATCCTAAAGCTACTTTTCTTGCTCTGTAAGAAAAATCTTCTTCAAGCAGTTTACTCTCCCAAGAAAAGGCCAAGCTTTGACCTACATCATTCTCCTCAAATTGGAAGAGAAATCTGAACCTCATCGTTCAAAGTTATTGTGATTAAACCAATACTTAAATCAATTCATTTTGCAATTTCTTCAAATTCAAAATTCTTTGATTATTATACTATCATCTTTAACAAAATAAGCATTTTCTTTCTCATCCACTTGTTGATTTGCTGCCTCGTCCAAAAAATGTAATTTGATCAATTCTCACCAAGGTTACCCCAAGTTTCCGGGACGGGGACGGCAGGGGACGGCGGGACGAGTCCCCAAGTTTCCGATTTTTGAGGCCAAAATTAGGGACGGCAGGGGACGGCTATATAAAAATATAGGGAAAATTTAAAAAATATAGGGAAATTTTAAATATTCAATAGATAACATGAATAAGGCATGCATAATACACATTATAGAACATTAACATATAACATTTGTGTTCAACATTATGCCAATACTCAATAGAGTCAATAGTCAATACGCATTCAAAATTAACATACAGTTACACAAATCATGAAACAACCTCCAAGTTATAATTTATAAACTTATATCAAAATGCCCAAAGGCTACATTGCTGCCATATAGTTTTAAAGTTTTAGTTTGCTATGAAAATCAAAATACAATATCGTATGTCAATAATGAATACAAATTTACAAAATAAACAAAGAGCACTGCTGCCCCTAATCATCTCTCATAACTGCATCAAAATCAGAGTCATCCTCTGAGTCACTGCCACCGTAATGCTCCTCCTCAACCAATGGGACCCCAACCAAGCCCTCAGCTGTCTCCTCCTCATCTATCTGAGCCGCATCCTCGGGATCAATATCCCACCGTAGAGCTGGAGTCTGTCGATACTCTGGAGTCTGTCGATCCTGAAGCCGAAGAGCACTATGAACAGCCACTAGCTTCTCTGCTCGTCTAGAGGTAAGTCTATTCCTCTTGACAGAGTGGATAAAGCCATATGTGGACCAATTCCTCTCTGCAGCAGAGGAACTAGCAACCTGTGCAAGAAGGCGAGTGGCAAGTATCTTCAACTGCGGTGTATCTCTCCCATGATAGGTCCACCATCCAATAGGGTTCCCTTGAGCTAATATAGCTCTATCCAACCTCGCCTGTGGTTTGCTCAAGTTTGGGCCATTAAGATTAGCAAAGTCTAGAAATTGTGACCGAAGTATTGAAGCTTGCTCGGCTGGATAAATCTTTTCAATGGCCCGTGTGAACCCATCTAAAACCTCAGGATCATCACATGGAGGCACCCTACCATCCCTTGGTGCATACCATTTTGGATTTAGAGCAAAGGCAGCCATATGAAGCGGGGTGTTCATTGTATTCCACCTCCGCGTCACAATGGGCCTAATGTGTTGCTCATATAAATCCAAAGTGGGGTCCTTTGCCAAAATAACTTGCCTGATCTTCCCAAGCATAGTGTCAAATGTCTCATATATCTCTCCAAGACTAGGAGAGTCTGTATCAGCATATCTAATGACATCTACAATGGGCGAGATAAAGGAGCAAATATATCTGCAAAATGCAAACAAAAAGTTCAAAATAATTAGTTGACAAGTTATTTGACATGTTAGAAACTTCAAAAGTTGGAACATTGGACAATAAAATTAAAATATTAAAATCAGAAATTTAATATGAAAATCAGCCATCTAATATGTCTTACCTCACATTGGCCCACCAATCATCATCGAGGATCTTTTGTTTGATGCTCTTTCCTTGAGTAGAACTTGCATTAGGCCATCTAGTCCACTCAGCATTGACCATCATCAGTTGTAGAGGCTCATGCACCTCAAGCATCCTCTCCAATAGGATGAAGTAGGTGGCATATCTACATTCATTAATTCAATGATTCATTAAAAAATAAAAATTTAAAACAAAATCAGATTATGAATACAAATTGAAAGTGAAACAAAATGAAGTAAATGGCATACCTTGTATCAACAGGTTTGAGAAACTCCTTCTTTGAAAATGTCCTGAAAAGAGCAAGTGAGGTGTGGTGGTTGCAAATGAACATCTGAATTTCTCTAGCTTCTGCCACCGTTTTCTTCACCCAATCCATCTTCCCTATGTCTTTCAATGCATTGTTCAATGCATGAACACAACATGGGGTCCAAAATATGTGCCTGTAAGTACCCTCCACCATCAACCCAGCCGATTTGCACACACGTGCTGAATCGGTGATCACCTGCACCACATTTGCAGCCCCAACCTCCTCTATGGCATCTCTCAAAATGGAAAATTGGAAGTCAGCATCCTTACGTCTCCCTGAACAATCTACGGCTCTAAGAAAATAAGAACCAGCAGGGCATGTGACTATGACATTGATGAGTGGCCGACGTCTACAATCAGTCCACCCATCCATCACTATAGAGCACCCCGTCCTCATCCATGTTTGCCTCATCTCCTCCATTAACACATTAACTTTGGAGTACTCTTTGTCTAGGAGGGTGGTGCGTAGCTTATGATCTCCAGGGGGTACAAATGAAGGACCAACAGTGACTAAGTCTTTCACCATTTGTTTGAAATAAGAGGAACGGGCCACATGAAATGGAATGGCATGGGCAAAAAAGAATTTGGCAATGGAGGATTCACAGGTTTCTCGTGCTTGGTTTTGAAACATGGACTCAACTGAGGCTCCCTTATCACCACCAATCACCTTCCTCTTTCCTCTTAAGATAACACTACTACCAACCGTGGAAGGACTAGGAGTAGGAGTAGGCATAGACGATTGTGAACTTGGGAAAGAAGGAGACCCAGTTTGAACCCCACCATCACACTCCATTTGAATTGTTTGGCACTCTATAAATAGTGCATCTGTCAATGCAGGACACGTTCTAACTCCATGGCCCACCTCACCCAAAAAATGAGACCTAACTCTAGTGTAGCTGCCCCTAAACTCCTTTTCACAAACATGGCACAACCAAACCCTACTCCCCCCTGAATTTTTTTGTCTTTCACCCATGGCTGTCACAAATTGAAGGAATGGTTTTTTTTTGTCTATTGGGTGTTTGGCATAGTCCTTCATAGTTTTGGAATTGGTTGATGAATGATGGTGTTGGGTAGGGGTTATTTGCTCTCTAGTTTGCCTTCTAACTTGCATTTCAACTTCACTATCACTCCCACCTTCACTATTGCTCATATTTTTTGTTTTTAGAATGCAAGTGTTGACTGAAAATGAACAAAATAAAAAAAAATCAGACTATGCAAACTTCATATTTTGCAAAAAAAATGAAAAAAAAAGAATGGTGAAAGAAAATGCATACCTTTTTTGATGGATTTGCACTCCCAGCAACACTCTTTCAACCTCCTCTCCTCCTTCAAACAGCTGCTCCTTCTCCTTCAATGGCTGCAATTTTTTTTCTTCTCAAACCCTTGGCTCCCTACACAAACAAAATGAAAATAATGAACTTTTAGAGGCCTCCTTTCATTCTTAAGAGAGCAAAACATGGTGGGGCCCACGTATGCCACATAGGCAGGGTTTTAATTTTTAATTTTTTGCTTTTTTTTTAATGTTTGGGCGCTTAAAAACGCGGGGGACGGCCGGCCGTCCCCGGGACAGTCGAGGGACGGCTCAGCCGTCCCCCAGCCGTCCCCGGGACTGCCAGCCGTCCCTAATTTTCTTCAAGCCGTCCCCGTCGGGGCGTTTCAGTTTTTTCAAAGGGGCGGTCCCCGTCCCTAGCCGTCCCCGGTTCGGGGCGTCCCCGAACCGGACGAGTGATTTGGGGGCGTCCCCGGTAACCCTGATTCTCACTGATTTCATTTGTTTTTGTATGCCCACTTTATATTTGCATATGTTGGTGCTTCAGATAGCAAGAAATTTTTAGGGTAGGTTAAAGAGTATTGTGCTTCCTCAATTTCCCAATCTAACTTGCTAGGACTCAATTTTTGTTCTTGCAACCTAGTTTCAAGTGCCTCTAATCTTTTGATAAGGTCCTCACATAAAATTCTCAAGTTTTCTGCATTCCTCCCATATCTTCCTCCCTGATTTGATTCAGATCCTCTTTCAGCCATTCTCTACTGCTTTTCTCAAGACTTGGCATGCTTCTCTACTCATAACATAGTCACTTAACCTATTCTAGTACCAAATAACATAACAGAAAGCAAGAAGGTACAGTACATATAAACAAAGTTGCCAGTCCTGGTACATGTGTGTGAGTGCGTGTACCTATTCTAGTACCAAATAACATAACAGAAAGCAAGAAGGTACAGTGCATATAAAAACAGTTGCCAGTCCTGGTGCATGTGTGTGTGTGCGCATGCACATTCAGGCGTGTGTGTGTGTGTGTGCGTGTGTGTGCGCGTGTGTGTGTGTGCATGTGCGTGTGTGTGTGTGTGTGTGCGCGTGCGTGCGCAGGCGTGCATGTGTGGGCATGTGTGTGCATGCAGCGTGTGTGGGTGTGTGTGTGTGTGTGTGCATATGTATATATATACATACATATAAGTAATACTCATAAATTCAATGTTCATAATTGCCAATAAACAAAATAATTAAATATTTAAATACCTCATAACTTGCAACAAAGAGAATATGCATGATGCGTGCATGTGTGTGTGTGCGTGTGCGTGTGTGTGTGTGTGCGCGCGTGCACGCATGTGTATATAAATACATATTACATACATATAAGTAATATTCATAAATTCAATGTTCATAATTGCCAATAAGCAAAATAATAAAATATTTAAATACCTCATAACTTGTGACAAAGTGCGTGTGTGTGTGTGCATGTGCATGTGTGTGTGTGTACATACAAGTAATACTCATAAATTCAATGTTCATATTTGCCAATAAACAAAATAATAAAATTTAAATACCACATAACTTGCCACAAAGAGAATACTCATGAATTGAAATTCAATGATTCATAATTGATCCAAGGCAGCTATACGTGGTGATTTTATAACCAATCTGGCTTTTTTCCTTCTAGATGCGAGCATTCATTCATGGCTTCTTCACCAGTTCCTCCCAAATCAGTTTTCTAATATTTCTGTTGCAGGTTTAACAGAAGGCCAAGCAAAAAGACCTTCAAATACCAAGGAGCAAAGCTCGGCATCTTACCCCTCCTCCACATTCGGGTTCTGAGTCTGCATGAACACAGCCATGCAATGAGGTTCAAATATTGCATGCATTCTGTGGGGATGTTGGTAGAGTATTGACTGGAACTACATATCCATCATTTTCAAGGGTAGCTCAAAGTTCTCACTTCTGAGGTCCCTCACTGCACCAAACCAGGAGGCACAGGGAGAATTGTTATGGTGTGAGATTCCCGTCTTTGGCGGGTTACAGAGGTGGCAGGTCAGCAAATGCTGAGCCATGGGTTGAGAAGATTGTGGATACTGGGCATGCTTTGCTGGAGGCACAAGAGCGATGAGGCATGGTCTGAGGTTCCATTGAGCTATATTTTTTTTGTTTCTTAATTTTGTTTCTCTTATGGTCTAAGGGTTTCAGTAGTTATGTGTTATCTTTTATATGGAGTAATCTGGCATTTGGCTGTCTTTAGGGTTGTTAATTTTGCTTGTTGTCAGGGGTGCAGTTTTGTATGTTGCTAGCTTTCTGAGCAGCATTTTGATTGTATTCTCGTGCAGTACTTCTATGCCATCTTTACAATCAATCTTTTATATCAAGGGCAGGGGCCCCTATAGAACCCCCACTATTATATCTAAAAATAAATAAAAATCAGAGCCCTGATTTTTTTGCCCACAGCCCTTCATCGCTTGCTTGGAGGGTGAGGCTTTTAATTTTCTCCACCAGTTTAAGGGTTTTTATGTCTATGTGGCAGCATTGCAAGGCCTCTGTGCACATTTTGGGATTTCTTGCCCATGGATTTTGGTAAAATTTTGGAGACTAAAACTCCTGGAACCACCAGCTTCCTTTAATTTCTATAACTACTCAAAAACATTATAAAATTGATGGTCCCAACTTGAAAAGGCTCCTAAATTTTCTAGAGCCTCTATACACTTTACTAACTTCTGAGAAATTTACCCTTCTAAGAATCAAGCTGTTTTTTCTAGAAGAATGTGATTGCCTTTCCCTGCTTGATGAAAGAGACTGTTCTTAAGCTACTTTTCTTCCTTTGTATGAAAAAATTAATTTGTGCTGTTTTTATTGTTCTCTGAGAAATAGACCTTTTGATTCCAGTTGCTCCTGCATCACTTCATGTATAAAATTAATGATTCCAAAGAGGGAAGTATCTACAATAGGTTGTTGAATTGGGAGAAAAACCCACATACAGTTACTCACTGTAGAAGAAAGAGAAATCAGAATATTGTACAATCTGGCCCAAAATATGAATTAATAGCAACAACTTATCTAGGCAGTGATCACTATAGATGGATTCCTTGAGTGTAGCCATGAAATTGCTGCATCTCGTGTTGCTAAGAACCAACCAACTCTTTCCGTACTCTTCTCAAAAGGAGAATCCAATTCCCTTAAATGAGTTCCAAAGAGAGTTACTAAACTGGAACTCTGATCAGAAGAGTACTTGTGATTTCCATGACCAGTATGAATCCCAAGCAATGGAGGTATCTCTTTCCCATTTTCAAGAGATTTTGATAGACTGACTATCCAATCATCAAAGGCAGTAAGTGCTGCTTTGAATGAGAGGCTGCGTAAGTTTAAACACCATTCTGTATGTGACTTGATTTGAAGATCTGTGTAGACTCCAAATAATGTTCCCAGAGAGAACAAACTGCGAGCTCTTTCTGGTGAGTTAAACTTGTAACACAAGTCAATTAAATAATTACAAAAGGGTTTTCGAACTTCGTCTGAAGCCTGATACAATACAGTTTCAAGTTCTTCTTCAAGAGCTGATAAGATGATGTCCTCTTCCTGCAGCATCTTGATAAGTGAACCCAATTCAGGATTGATTTTCCCAATGCATTCATGAACCTTATAGAACTCTTTCTTCTCACACAGAGTAAGAACTGATAGGAGAGATCCACAAAACTTGTCATCTGGAGAGATCCCTTCATCAAGGAGAAGATTAAATGTCCTCACAACATCATCAAATCTCTTTATTCTACCGTAGCATTGTATAAGACATGTGCAAACTATCAGATTAGGCCTGAATCCAGCTTCCATCATCTCACTGAACATCCTACTAGCCTCTTCCATCTGACCTCTACTTGCATAGAGATCTATCATCGATGTATAGCTCCGGCTATCAGGCTTACAACTGTCTGACTCAGACATCTCCTTAAAAAGTATGACAGCCTCCTCCACAAGGCCTATATCAGCACACATGCCCAATAAGGTATTGTAAAGAATGGTATCCTTCTTGCATCCTTGTTCTTTCATTTTTTCATACAGCCGCAAAGCATCAACTGGCTGCTTAGCCTTAGCATATATCCTTAAAAGGCAAGTTAGTGTTCTCTGATCAGGTTTCAGCCCCACATCAATCATCTCTTTAAATAGCTGTTTAGCCTCCCTCGGCTTCTCGACATTTGCTACTGTATCCAACATGGTATTATATACAACCAAATTAGGCTTAACTCCCAGTGCTTTCATTTCTTGGAATGTATACAATGCACCATCAAAATCCCAAGCAAGATTGTACATTTTCAACATTGTAGCGAATGCTTTAATATCAGGAATCCACCCATTTGCTCTTGCTTGCTCATACAAATCGATGGCTTCTTCTACTTTACCTGCTCTACTGTAAGCATCTAGCATTGCAGTATACGTAATCTCGTTAGGCACACACCCAATCTCAGTCATTCTATCAAACCATTCTACAGCCTTGCCAGGAAGATTGCACTGCCTGGCGCAACTTATGACAGTGGAGAAAGTTATGTTGTCAGGCTCAATCCCCTGATCAAGCATGTCCTCAACCAACTCCTCCACCCTATCCCATTGCCTTCCTTTTCTCAGGACCTTCATGGTCACATTATAGATCACGGTATTCATCTGAAAATCTTCATTTTTGCGGAGCCACTGAAAGAAATAATATGCCCTCTTCCAGTCTTGAAAACTATTCACAGTGATCGTCACATTCTTGGGATTTGGGGTTTCTTGTAAGGAATCTAGGACCTCAAAAATTGCCTTCTGGGTTGGCTTACATGAATCTAATTTCCTTTTCAAGCGCCCTAGTGATGCCATTTGAGGATTACTGCCCCTCTCGCGCTCCATATGTTGAACTGATGCTCTGGGATTTCTTCCTTTGACGTACTCTGATTTTGGTTTGGGCTGTGATATCCCCTGGTTGAGGTCATGTGCATCGGTGGCTGAGGGTTTTGCGTGCAGAAATTCCGGAGCTGAGGGTTTAAGCTGGTCTGTTATAGACGGGTTGTGGGATATCGTTTCTTTTTCTCCATGGCTGCAACTTATGATTGAAAAACACTTTAGTTTGTACGGACTGCCTACGCGAGTGTTTCTGGGCTTTAGATTTGCTCTGGGAACTGAAGAATTGGTGTAGTGAGCATGATAAGAATGAGTACCTGCATTAGCAGTTGAAGGGATTGTTGAGGCCAGAGACATTATCGATTCTGCTGCTGCTCCTTCCTGCTAGTGCCGATCTTCTCTGTCCAAACATACACTCAAAATCACATAATACACGTTATCCAGATCTTTGGAAAAGATATCGCTGGGAAGATTTATTTGAGTTGGGAAAGCCTTGAATCCTTATTTCTCAAAACCCTTCTAATGCTTAGACTAGAGGGTTATCACTTAATGCTTTCAAAGTGCAACATTAGCTGACTAATTTATTTTGAAGGATTGAAAATAGATGTATATGTATAGATGGATAAACTTTTGGATTTTATTGGGGCCTACGGTTTAGAGATAAGTATTACAAAAGGTTGATAATGGCTAAATTAAAATTTAAATAAGTTATATAAAATAAATAATTCATATGGCATAAATTAAGAGAAAAAGCAATGGAGTATGAGTAGTAAATTTTTTATCTAGAAGTTGATTTATTGATTTTAAAGTGTCTTTTAGTTATACAAAGAATTATATTTTAAGATTGGTTAAGAGTAAAATTATTTCAAGTACATGCAAATTATTGTTTTGAAGTGTAACTTTTTGTATTATCGAAAATTAGAAATTTAAATCTTTGCAAAAATCTTCAACCTAAGCTACTATATTCTCCACATGTATCATCCCTCTTAAGGCTTCAATACTCTATGATTTAGAATTAACAATGTAGGATATCATTTTCTAGGCAGTTGTTATCAGATACCTCCATGGGCATAGCCAAACAAATAGCATTTGTGATCCAATTACTAACCTAATCTTCTCTTACCTATAATCATAGATTCACTTCAAACATGGCTATTACATAATCTATTTTATTTCATCTAACTACATATAAATCATATGTAATGTCCGAACTTTTGTGTGCCTTGAGTTGTTTGTTATCAATATTGTATTTCAAAATGCATATTTGGGATGCATAGGTCATGCTTGTGTAGGTTGCTTTGAGTGGTTATCAATGTTCTAGCTTCATTTTTTATTAATAATCATTGTTGTAATTGTTGGTTGGCATGCTTACCAAATGAGTTATTGTATATTTGGAACATGCCCATTGTTTTACCCATTAATTTTTACCATATTTTACCCACAAGCAAATAGTTTATGCATCTAACCCTTGAGAGCAATAAAAAACTTCTTTTCCTTTGAATAATACATGCACATTTGAAACATGTTTCAAACTTTCCCATTACATACAAAATAATTCCTTTCATTATTACAAGTATTGATGATACATAATCTCAAGATAATATTTCACATTTACAATTCCCATAGAGATGGATACATGAATACATAGCTTCTAAGAGCTTACCAAAATAGAGATACCAATGGTCCAGATATCCCTAATTGGGCATACATCCTTGATGTCCCTACATTGGTGCATACATTATAGATGTCCCCATCACGGGTGCATACATTCTCATTGTCCCCAATACTGGCACATACATCCCAAATCTTAGCCACTAACTACATGAGGAGAAGCATCACTCAAGCACTTTTCCACGAACCATGGACTTACTGCAGTCCCCCGCAGATCTACCCAAAACTTGGTAAGATGGCCCTCCCTTCGACGAAGAGATTAGTTTGGTAACCTCATAAATTCCTTGGCCTTTTCTGAGCGTTGTGAAGTATCCTGCATATCTAGATTTTACAATATTATCTACTTCTACATATATGATATTCCCAACCTAGAAAGTACTAGGATGATCGTGAACTAAGAGTGTAGATAGTGGCTACCTACACTACTTTGGCCAAAGATTCATCACCCTATTACTTTGAGTGAGGTCATTTGTTCACCACAATAATTTCTCAATTTGTATTTGACCATTAGTATCTTATTTTAAGGTTATCCCCTTTCCCAAGGATTATCCTAACCCCAGGAATAACCTTTCCATTAACTCATATCTAAATTACATTGCTACTAAGTATCTTAAAATACATAGGTTATCCCCTTTCCCATGGATTATCCTAACCCTAGGAATAACCAAGTTATCCACATGGATAAACATAATGTCACAACATTAAATGACTCTACTTCAAAAGTACAATCTCAACAATAAAAGTCTCCTTTCAAGAGTGTAAACTCAATAATAAATGACTCCAATCAAAAGTATAATCTCATCAATAAATGACCTCAAAAAGTATAATCTTCAACAATAAATGCCTTCTATCAAAAGAATAACCTTCAACAATAAATGACTTCTATGAAAAGTATAACTTTCAACTATATATGACTTTAATCAAAGATAAAATCAACAATCAAATGATCAATCTGGTTATATAGGTTAATCCCAACCTATGTGCTTAAATCAATAATCAAGTAAACAACCCAATCAAATAGGTTATTCTCTACCTAGGGTTTTCAATTAAATGTGATCATAAACAAAACATAAAATCTATCTTTCCATATACCTAAAATATACTTACGTTTACAATGTTCACTATATTTGAATATAATCTAGAGGACATTAACCTAAGAAGGGTTTGTGCTTCTGCACCTTCAATTCCTCTTCTCAATACGACTTTGGGTTGTTAGAACATATGTCCTTTTGAATTTCATGAATAGGAATAGATTGTTAATCAAAATGACATAATCATATAATACATTTTATCAATCCTATTGTTTGAATATTGATATAGTCATCAAGTTTATACCCTAACCCTAGGGATAAGACTATCTTCCTACTTTCAAGGAGATACAAATAATCAATCAAAAAAATATTTGAACTACGTATAGTATATTTGCATTGCATTCATACAAACTCCCGTATATAGGGTACATACACATCTATTTAAGTATAACCAATATGATTGATTTATCCCAACATAACAAACAACCAAGAAACATACAAGAATGTACAAGCATCACAACACACCATTCCTTTCCAACATAGTAAACATAACTATTTAATCTTTCCAACATAAATGACAAAGGTATAGAAACTATCATGCCTATAATAAAGCTCCAATCGATTAAATTCCCTTCATGGCTCAATTCCTCAAGCACGCTTGATACTTCCTCCAAGATCAACTTAATTCCCACTCCTAACCTCACACTAACTCTCTCAACAATCTCAATGCAAAATAACAATACAATTCTCAAACTCTCAAGCTCTCAACTCATTAGCTCAGAAATCATAGCAAAATAACATCAAGATAATCAAATTGAAAATCATAGCAATTGGTGGAATGTGTTGGGAATAAGGTGTTTCAACCCTAGAGTCCTAACATTGAATTATTTAATGTATTATTGTATATATTTGTTTTAATTAATTGCCTACAATGTCATGTCATTAAGTGGGACCCAATGGCTAGGTGGCATCCCCGTTGGAGGTGACGGTATGACACATATTCATTACATGTGGAGGTAGGTGTCCCATCTTGGAATCATGGACCTAGGACAAGTGGTGTCATCTTATGACATATTCTATGACGTGTCATAAGGTATATTTTGAATGGAGAAAGTGTGGTGCTTTAGTGGGGTATGACAAAAGTGTGAAAGAATAAGTGTGATAGTCATGTTTGACTTATTCTTTGTTTGTTGAATGTGTTGTAAGTGTGACAAACTTTTATGGCACATGTTATATGACATTTGTAAGGAATTTTTCATAACACACTACAAGTATGAACTAGGCATCCAAGCTTGGAGAGAGAAGTTTTGCAATTGTAAGAGTTGTAAGAGAATGTTGTACAAATGTCCAAATCATGCCTATGGTGTGAGATATTATTGCCACATGGGTTTGGATGCCTAAACTCTTCTAGAAGCCTCTCAAAGCTTGTATCTCCTATAAATAGGATGCCTTGCATTGTAGAATGCATAGTTTGATTGCAGCTATTGAAAGTGTTGTTGGATTTCCTCCATAAGAGCAAGATGTAGTCTCCATGTTAAGGTTGTGAGCCTGCAAGTGTATTGTAGCCTTATTGTTGTAGATTAATACATTGGTTCGATGATTTGGAGTGTGGGGTTTCTTACTTGAAAGGGTTTTCCCCACGTATATCGTGTTTTCTTCTCTTATGTCTATCTCTCTTCTATTCTTTGTGTTTCTCATTCTTGAAATGTTAATTTACATGTCGTTATGTTGCTAAAATTTTCTTAGATCTGAAACTACATCAACTTTCCTAGAAGGGTTAATGCATGGAAAATTAAACTGTCTGTTTCCGCTTTAAGGCATAGTAGTATGTGCTTGTATCAAGATGATTAAAATATGATTTATTTTAAGAAGCATAAGATACTAAAGGTGCATACTAGATCTTGGAAGGCTTTCTAAGTTCATCATTTCCTTTCAGAATGAGAACCTCTATTTATACTAAATTGTGAGCAATCAAAGGCTACAAACAAGTTAATATTTCTACCACCTTTTTATCCTCATGCAATGACTCATCAAACTAACTCATAGTTTTGCAACACATAATAGTCCTCTCCATTTTAATGGTTGATTCGACTTGTTATAAGGCACAACAAGACTCATTTACTAAGTCAAGTGAATAGCAAGCTCACATACAAGTTTCTTAATTCAAATTCCTTCACATATTACTGCCAAGTTTACTCTTGACTAAGTCTCATGGCTAATATCAGACTAATGTGTATTTGTAGACTTCTTAAGCATTTCATACTCTACCAGATTGGTGCCATGTTCTCAAGCTAACACCCTATGAAATAGTGTTGGTTTGACTTCTTCAAATGGCTTCAAAACTATTTTAACTTCTCATTTAAATGTATACATAGTAGCATACAAACTCATATGTGCCTTTTACTTTGGTTGACTTGGTCTTTAATTGTTTTATGTGTTGGCCACTATGTTTCCAAAGGTTGTGCCATGTATTCTCATATGTGCCTTATACCACTCTATGTGCTATATGTTTCAACTCATTTCCAAACACTATTATGCGTTGGTCTCTTGTCTTGCCTTAACCCTATAAAGTGTGTTATTAAATGTATTAAGACTCCTGGTATGTGTGCAACAATTACATAGTGTTTACTTAACATTCAACACTATTTCCTATACTATGCGCAGCCTCCATAAATCATGAACTAAGTCATATGCATATGTATGACAATGCATTGTTTAGTTCATTCCAACACATTCTAAGTATATTAAGAAATATATTTTATGTATATTATTGATATGTGTATATATATATATGTTATAGAAGTTATAATATATATATATATATTATAACTTCTATAACATATATACTTATATTATATTCCTATGTTTATGATTGCATTATTTGCCACTCGGTTATATTAATCAATATATGTGAATATATGCGTATACATTATATACATAGATATGTATGTTATTTGATATATATGTATATATACATATATTTTAATATATATATACACACATATATACATACATATATACATACATATATATACATGTATATATATTGCAATTACTGAATTGTTACAAGCACGATACATAAAGATATATTCATTGCTATTTTAATTTATGCATATTTACATATTAATCACATAATATTTTTTATATATATAAGGTTTATATTTGAATACATACACATATATTTATGCATGCCACATAATAAAAATGTATATATATATATGGGTGATCCCACAATAGTGGTTTACACTTTTTGGCCTAACTGGACACCGATATTTTTTTTTAACACAATATCCACATTCGCACCTATAGCGATTAAACCGTAAGGAATTTGAAGATGATGTAAACTAGAGTCTTGTCACATTTTGTCTCAGATTCTAAAATAGTTTTTTCAATTTTTGGAATCAGATTGCACTTCTTTTTCCATCTCCCACAAAAATTGGTTTTTTCAAAAACAACATTTTTAAAAAGTGACGACAATCGTATAACGCATAACTTTTTTCCATGAAGGATAAAATTCCAATTCTTTCAAATTTAGATTTCTAACTCTGATATCTAGTGCTTCCACTTGGTTAGATAGTTTTTATTGAATATTTTTTCTTTAATCAAGTTTCAAAGTCAATCAAATGATAATTCAGACCTAGCGACCGTATAACGCATAACTTTTACTGTATGTATCAAATTCTTCTTTTTTGTTGGATCAAGGACTTCAATATCTGGTGCACTCATATTTTTAAATTTTTTTTTTATAATCTTCTATTTTCCACTTGTGCAGAATGAGATTTTTGTTTTCATGAAAACCTATATTTAATAAAACTTAAAAAACAGATAGATAATAAAACCAAAACATACTAAAATTATATTCATTGGATAGCTCGTTCTGAAGGCTACTCGATTCCAAGTTTGGTTTCTAAATATTCCCCCATTT
The DNA here is from genome assembly GCA_007258455.2 of Sequoia sempervirens. Taxonomy (NCBI): domain Eukaryota; kingdom Viridiplantae; phylum Streptophyta; class Pinopsida; order Cupressales; family Cupressaceae; genus Sequoia; species Sequoia sempervirens. The sequence goes on from VDFB02090729.1 coordinate 57,358, forward strand.
TCATCCCCAACCGGAGCTTGAAAGCGTAAAATTTTAGGTTTTTTGTGTGTACAAATTAAAAAATTAGGGAAAAAGGGGGTTCGCTAGAACCAGGGGGGTTCTAGCGAACCCCAGGGGTTCTAGCGAACCAGGGTTCATTCGAACCCTGGTTCATGCGAACCCCCCCTAATATGCACATTTCCTTTGTTTTTTGGGCGGAAATGTGGGCCCAATAGTTAATGGGTTCGCTCGAACCCTAGTTCGGTCGAACCCCTTTATGGTTCGGTCGAACATGTAGGTTCATGCGAACCCCTAAAACCAATTTTTTGCTATGGGGGTCATTTTTCTCAAATTTCCTTCCTCTTCAAAAGTGTAAACCACTTATGTGGTTTCACTCCATATATATGTTTGTATGTTTCCATAATGTGACTACATACATATATATATTAATATATATATATAATATATATATATATTATATGTATATATATATTAATATATGTGTATATATAGGCCCATTAAGGGGCCTAGTTGGGTTAATCCAACTGAATCTTCTCTCGAAGCTGACAAATGGGAAAAACCAAAGGAAGGGTGGTGGAAGGTCAATTTTGATGGAGCGTCAAAGGGGAATTCGGGACCATCTGGTGTTGGGTGCATTATTCGGGATTGGAATGGAAATGTTTTAGCAGTAGGAGCAATGAGATTGAAGGATGGGACGAATAACATCGCAAAAGCAACAACAACCCTTATGGCAGTCAAACTTGCTAAGAAGTTAGGCATAGCAAGGATACACTTGGAAGGGGACTCTCAAATAGTTATCCAAGCAATTATAAAAGGAAAAATCAAAGCTTGGCATTTGTAGGGAATGATAAGGAAAATAATATAAGATTTTAAGGTAAGCCATATTAGGCGATCGTGAAATGTGGAGGTGGATGTCATGTCAAAGTGGGCTCTTTCTTTAACAAGGGTTAATGCGTTATTTTTTGAAGATTTCGGTGTTATAAATGTGAAGGACTTAGCCTAGGGAATGAGGCAGGCCTGTGTACTTCACAAGTTGGTTGAAGTTTGAAGTTTGCAATGGAGCATTGATGTAGGTGTTTTGTTGGTGCTGAACATACGTTTGACATTTATGGAGTTAGCTGGCAAAGCGAGGTGCTCTAATCACCCCACCACCTTAAATGCTTCTTGGAGAGTGGATGAATGGTTTTGTATGGTTTGGCAGTGTGGTGAAGGTGGTATTGGTGAAACTGTGTGGCAATGGAAGCCAATTTCACACTATCTTCGTGGAAGAAACTAGACACATTTGTGGGGAAGGCATCCATGAAACAGTTGTGGGGACTATTCCTCTTTAAGGAAGTGCAGGTGGCGTAGGCAGTGGAGTTAATGTTGGGTGATGGGTTTGAGCAATTGACCCATAGGTTGCGAACGAATTTAGATATTTATTCATTGGTGATGGTGTGGGGGTTAGATTTAGGTGAGCCAATTCAGACAGTGAGGCATGTGATGTGCACTCTAGTACCAAAAGAGTGTTTAGTTGGCATGGATGAAATTATGGTGTGGGCAATTCTGGGGGTAGGGCTACTGAAAATTGAAGGTTAGGATGGTGGAGGCCCAGAGATGGTAGACATAAACCACCTTTTCATCAGGTGGCCAGAAGGTCAAGCAAAGGACCGATGGCGGAATGGTGTTGCACATGGATGGGAAGTGCTAAAAATATGCATGAAATTAGCCAAATTGGAGTCAAAAATTGTAGACTTGAAGGAGAAAGATAGAGAGGAGTTGTGTGTGGGGAAGGGTTTGTGTCCGCGTAAGAAAGTGAAGTCGTTGATGGAAATCATTCCATTGGAGCTGGGCGAACATTCAGCGAGGAACAAGCTGGTGTAGGTGTTGCTAAAAGTTTTTAAATTGTTGTTTCTGTGTTGGTTTTTTGAAATGGAGCCTGCAAAATATGCAATGATATAATTTTTATAATTGGGATGGGGCTTGGAGCATTCAAGAAGGGTGGTAGTTTAGCGAAAATTTTGTGGTGTTGGGAGTTGTCCTCGGCTTTTGTGTTGGTTAAATAGTTGTCTTTATTTTTTGGTTATGCATGGGAACGAATGTATTTTGATTTACTTATTTTTAATAAAATACAAACAATTATCACTAATCAAAATATGTGTGTGTGTGTGTGTGTGTTATTACTTTGCTATGTACATTTAAACACATAGAAATAGACAAAGAAGAAATCTCACCCAATAAAGAGATTTAATTACATAACCCCAACCAAGAACATTCACAAACAAGGTCATAACCTCTTCTAAATCATGCACAACAAGACTGGAGGTTACTTACCAAATCCCAGTCTAACTTGACTCGACTCTACTTGACCAACTAGGGTGTGAGTGTGTGTATGCTCAATTAGGTTGATTAAGGGTTATTAGACCAAGCTCCTCTCTCGAGTGATACTTCCCCTCTCTTTTAGAGGTTTGAACTTGTTCCTGCATTCACCTTAGTACAGTAGTTAGTAATTCTCATGAAATCCACTTGCATCATAAATCATTTACATCATTAAAGCATTAACACAATCATTTGCAATACATAATCATTCATCACATTTCCATCAGTATAATTTACATAATCATTCCTTCAAAAGTAATAACATCATAATACATATTTTAGTATTTCATTCACCCTTTTAAACACATTAAGGTCACGATTAATATTTATCATCATATCTACTCATGAAGGTAAAAGTAACTCAGTAACCAAGAGACAAGGTGTAACATATTCCCCCCCTTGAGAATCATCATCCTCAATGATTTAAAGCACTTGATCATATAGATAAAGTCAAATAAAGGTTTTACTTTCCATTTTCCAATCATGCAAGATATAAGTATATTCGCATCTAATCTTCCCTCATAGCACAACCCCTTGTGTTCTTGTCCTTCCTGGACCTTGCATTGAGTGACTGTGCTAATGTATGAGGAGAACTTGTGTGCTTCATGCATACTTTCTCTCTAGAGAACTATACATCATAATTATATTAACTCATATCTACATCATAAGTACAATAGTTATTCTATCCTACACAACTCCTATACCTTAGTGACTAGAAAACAAGTTCTCATTGGCTAATACAATTATCCTTAGTGTAACCTAAATATAAAAGAATGTCGATGTATTGCACACTACACTGTGGGTCGCATCCTTTCCTTTGGTATTTACACCATCAGACAACTCAAAAGTTGAGATTGTCCATCACTTATACAAACGTTTACCTTAAGCATAATAATACTGCTTTATAACTCAAGCTTTGCATCAACAAGTTTTCCTTGATCATTTTGATCTACTATTCCATTTTGACAACCTTTTTGGTCTAAGGTTAATCCTATTCCCTAGCTTCTCCTAGTTTTTAGGAATTCAATCCTTATTCTCATGTAATGTTTCAATGAATCCAATTTAAGAGATAGAAGTTATCGTAAAGTACTCCACAAATCCTCCAAGATTTGGTTTATCCCTTGTGCCTAACTGGCTAACTTAAAGTAATAAAATGAGCATTCATTCAATTGAATTTTTCATAAGATGATCATGGTTTACACAAAACCTAAATGTTACTTGTGTTTCCCCTTTGAGATAACCTTCTCAGGAACATTAAGCAACCGCTTTACACAATATATTTTTTAGGAATGATATCCTATAAATCAAATTTCCCAATCAAATTGGTTACCTTGGTCAGTTTATCCATCATAACATTATGTCAGTTATATTGTCATAGAAATATCAAAACTATTCTAACAATCCACCACTTCCTCTCTGGAATTCCCTTAGAGTATGTACAAGTCCTACTAATGATGACATTGTGTCTTCATCCTTTGGCATATTGGACAACTTGCTATATGAATTGAAACACCTTACTCTGTTTCCTTCTAGATTATAGTGGTTCCTCATTTGTCAAATAGTCATTTTATTGTCCTGATTATGACATTAATTTACCTCAATTCATTACTTAATCTTCCAAAAAATTGGTACTTAGGTTCTTCCTCTAATTCTTTTTAGTCCATCTCGACTAAGTGAAATCTCTTCCATGGACTTACGCCACATATGATCCTTGAAATATAATGATCAGATATATTTGAGGAGTTATAACTCCTTAATATTAGAACATCCATACCCTATATTTCTTTCATCCTTTAATCATTTCCAAAATTGTAATCCAATATTCATCTCAAACTATTTCTTGTGATGAGAATTTATTTTAGTTCAAGAGTAATAATTCTCATTAAGTCATGTTGGTTTGATATTATCTTTCAAAATATATCACAATTATTACATGCCTAGTCACCAAACACAAACATTTCTTGATAACTCAAAATCATGAGTTCATAAATCTTCCCTTTCATGATCAAGCATACTACCTATCTTTCTCTAAGGTATCAATTGATAATAACAAATTTTCCTTTTGAAAAAACTACGTATAGAATTGTGTTGTAAATATTTCTTTCTCATTGGTCTTAAGCCTTGACCCTTCCACTACCTTTCTCATATAATTCTAATACTTTAACCTCTAAACTTTACCAACCTTTTTGTGGTCATTGAGTACAAGACTTTGGTTAACAATTTCTCTCCTATTGGAGATACAACATTAAATTTCATTGGAAATGGTACTTATTTGAGTACATCTACTCTCCCTCTTCCCCCCTTAGTGTTTCCAAGACATTAGATCATCTCGAAGTTGAACTCTTAACAATCACCCACTCTCTCCAAATTGATTGAATTGGTTTAACATTACTTGATGTTGGCTTTTCATAGTTGATTGACTATTACTTTCCTTTCTTACCTTCCATGTTATTCCTTGAATATACTTTCATTCCAAAATTTGGATTCATCATCACCTTCTAATTTCTCAGAATCATTTGTTAGATCTATAGTAACGAGATCTAATGAATAAACAACAACTTACAAGCTATGACATACTCCAAATGTTATTTCCTTCCAATTTTTTCTTTCATTTATTCTAATACCCTTTTAACCATAGTAGAAGAATATGTTGTATCCACAAAGCCCCTTTTGTTGATGTGTTAAATGAGCTTTCTTGAGGATCCCTATGTCAATTGTGTCTTCACCTTTGTGAGTTGTTTCCAAATTATTCTTTTGATTTGACAACATAATCTCCTCCATATCCAATTTCTTATGGAACATCAAAACATAAGTTTTCTTTTGTTGACAAGTTGGTAAGTTTAGTTCACACTTCAACCAAACTATGCTCTAACTAATCCCTTTGTCCAATTTGTTTGATTTTCTTTCCAGGATTTTACCTTGCAATCATCTTTCTAAATAATTTTATCCAAGTTATTGGTAATTTCTTTTTCTCATAACTTAAGACACTCTAAGGTTGTTTAGTTACTCCAAATTGACCTTCCCTATTCTGGTTGGTAGAATCATGTTGGATTTTATTCTTTGTAGGTTGCTTCTTTTTCTAACTATTTTGGTCTCTACCCTTTGTTCTATGGCACTAACTTCCACTCTTGACTCCAATTATCATTGCAATATTTTAATGTTGTACTAAATTAGGTCTGTCAAGGTTTATCCTACCTCTTGGATACCTCTCTAGTTGATTTTAATTCACAAAACATTGACTCCCTACTTTGACTAAAGTTTCCAATTTATGCTAGCAATTAGTGCCTTTTCATAAAGCATATTTATAGCTTCATAGTATCCTTAATCCCAAAATCCTTAACTCTTCTTAAAAGCAAGTTGCTATCAATAAGGGGGATTACTTATATTCTTTCTTTCCCTTAGAGTCATTTTAAACTTTTTCATATGGTGAAGGTACTCATTGGTAATCCTCCATAACCTTCCTTCTAATCCTGGTTGCATAATATTTTGCAATCCAAAGGTGTATCTATGAACCTAAATCCTATACCCGCAAAGAACACAACAAATGAACACATTAATAAAGATCAATGCAAGAAGAATAGAGGTTCTATAAAATCCATTTAACCATATTCAAAATAGAAATAAAACAAGAACACAATGAAAGAAGATGAAAATAATCTAAATATTATTGAGAAATGCAAACTCTTGATCTTATGGGGAGTTGGTGCCCATTTGATATGGAAGTTGGCCCTTTCCCAACTCCTTTGCAAGCTTTTATGATGAATGGTGATGGTGGTCCACTCTTTGTTGAAGATTCAAGTGTGCTCCATGATGAAAAACTTGCATAACCTAGCTATGGATTCAAAAGTATGGATGAAGATTGCTAAAGATTTGAACATAGTAAGTTTACTCAAATTGTGGATGATCAAATGAGGAGATTAGCCTCTTATTTATAGAATGAGAAGATGGATGGATGTCCAAAATAGAGCAATGTGGGACTAATCTTCAACAAATGAGAAGAAGCCACATGTCATCATGTGAATGGTTGAGGAATGAGCACATTTTGAAGAATGTGCAAAGAGGGGGGAGATTCAAATTCAAAATATGGCTTGAAGGATGAGTTGAAAGGTGAAGCAAATGCACATGGCTCAAGAAAAGGACATGTAAGAGATTTTAAATGCTTTGTTGGAAGGGACAAGTCCTTTTGGGGGGAGATTTCAAATTTGAGGAATATTCCATCTTTGATGCCTTTTTTGAATGAAAATAGATGATTTATAAATCAATTAAATTGATTTTCATGTGCAAGTTGCAAAATCTAGAGGATTTGAGTGATTTGGATTAAATTAATCAGGATTTGATTAATTTAAGGGGAGATTAGGTGATTTGACTATTTGATTTAGATTTGTGGGTTGAAATAAATAGAAAAGAGATGAAAATGATTGAGACCTAGTTAAATAAATATTTATTTATTTAACCAAAGGTGATGTTAGATTAAACTCAGATAAATGTTTGATTTATTTAATTTTAATTAGATATTCTAGGAGATTTAATCAAATAATATGAATTATTTAATTAAATAAAATAGGAAGATGAAATAGTCCTAGCTAACTACACAGTAGACAATGATTTAATTAAACCTAGAGGGATTTATTTAATTAAAAAGAGAATTATGATGACTTTAATCAAATAAGACTATTCGATTAAATGGTTAGATAGAGGGATAATTCAGGATGAGGCGATGTTAGTAGATCAGAATCGAGTGTGTGATATCAATCTGTATATTTTTGATGTTGTGTGAACCCCAATCTAAATACCTGCAAAACAATGAGAACAAACACATTAGATTAGAAATTGCAAGCAAGAACAAGGATTCCCCATGAAATCCATTCACAAAGCTTAAATTAGGAAAACAATGAAGAACACAATGAAAATAACCAAAATAAAGATTAAATCCTAATTAAGTAAGGAAACTC
>VDFB02090730.1:0-10613 GCA_007258455.2 Sequoia sempervirens
CCTTGGAAATCAATTGGTCATATGTGGTGATGCCCTGAACCTTGAGATGAAATGACAAGCGGCTTTCAAGGTTGGCTATGATGGTGCAAACTTGTTGTTCTTCTGGCATGGTCCATTTTCTCCGATTGGCCTTGGATTGCCATCATTGAAGGAATGAAGCAAAAGATTCATTCTTTCCTTGTTTTAGAGCGTATAATTCTTCGAGACTGACATCCATTGTAATGTTACATGCATAGTTTCTAATGAATTCATCCCTTAGTTCTTGGAAGGTTCTAATGCCTGAAGGTAAGCGAGAGAACCATTCTATAGCGGGACCTACCAAGCTTCTAGGAAATAGCCGCATCAGATAAGTATTGTCGTATGCGACCTCCATGCAATGAACCTGGAATTCCCTGATGTGATCTTCAGGGTTTCCCATCCCTCGATATTTGTCAAATTTAGGGATCTCAAATCCCTTGGCAAATGGTTTCATCTCTAAGCTCCTATCAAATGGATAGGGACACAAGTTGCTTGGTGTTTTGGTTGTTCGTCCCGATTGGAGGTCGAGCACTTGTTGTGATAGCACCCTGAGTTGTGTCGTTACATCACTTTGTGGATCAGGGGGTGGGATGAATGTGTTGTGGAGTGTTTCGATTGTTGATGGATTGGTCGGTGTGTTGCTCAATGGTATATGTATGTTCTAGCGAGCGAGGTAGGCTTCTACCTGCTTTTGTATGAACGATGCCTGTTGTTGATCTTGTTGTTGTTGCACTAGTATTTGTGCTTGTTGTTGCACTTGTTGTTGTTCCCACAATGCTTGTTGTTGGGCTGCCATTTTTGCTGCTTCTTGCTGCTCTTGGTATTGCTTTAGTGCTTGCTGATATGCTTGCATTTGCACTGCTTGTGCAAGAAGTTGTGCTTGTGCTTGTGCTTGCTGTGCCTGATATTGAGCTTGTGCTTGAGCTTGCGCTTGTGCTTGTGCGGCTTGTTTCTTTTATAGAAGTTGTGCTTGAGTGGTCCTTTGTGCTTGTAATGCTTGTGCAGCTTGGGAAGCTTGTTGTTGTTGTAATAATGCTTGAGCTTGTTGTGCTTGTTGTGCTTGTTGCGCTTATAATTCGGCTTGTGCAGCTTGAGTGTTTTGCGCAGCTTGAGTAGCCTACTGAGCAGCTAGATGTACAACTTTTTGTTTCTACATTTGTTGGTATTCTCTTTGGAAAGTGACTTGCAATGCTGCATCAAATTGGTTTGATGTGGTGAACGTTGGTGGTGGTGGGGGTGGTGGTGGATTTGGAATGGTGGTGGAAGATGATGTTGTGTTGATGTTTTGCGTGTTGGATGATGGTATTGATATAATTGGTCCTTGTGAGACCATGCTTTGTGATGTTAAAGGGATGTTTGATGTTGTTTCCATTGCTTGTGTGTTCGTCGTTTGTTGCAATATCAACGACAAATTTTGAGCGTTCGGTGTGATGTTTTGATTGATGGTTGGGACAGTGGTTTGATTGATATTTGGTAGAGGGGGAAGCCCTAAACCAAGAAGTGGTGCGGATGACAGCGGTGGAATAGGTGGAAATTTAAGGGGCATTAGTTGTTGCGTGGTGTCGAATATGCCGCCTGGTCTGAACATATCTCCCTCTTCTTGTGAGCTTGTGAGAAGAGGTGTTTGTGGTGCTCTGTGAAAAAATGTTGATGATGGATCATAGTGTAAGGTGAGAGGAACATTTTTGTGTAATGGATTTTGGGGGATGTTTTGTTCCAATGTGGTGTTTGCGTCCAAGTTTTGATTATTAACAAGGGGATGTGATTGAAGAGCATTGAGAAATGCGTTTCCCTTGTTAACGTTGGGTTGGGTTGGAGCAAATGATGTTGTGATTTGCCAAATGTGTGAACCCTTTTACTAGTACCTGCAAAACAACATGAATAAATGAGTTAGACAAGGAATTACAAGCTAAAAGAAGGATTCCCCATGAAATCCATTTACAAATCAAAATAGGAAAGAAAACAAGCAAGAACACAAAGAAAATGATAAAAACTAGATTCAATCCTAATTCAAATAGCAAACACTTGATCCCATGGGGGAATTGGTGCCAATTTGATGTGAAAATTGGCCCTTTCCCAATTCCTATGATGCAAGATTCAAATGTTGAAGAGATTGTTGATCCACTTTTGATGAAAAGATGAGAACTCCAAGCCAAATCTGCTAAAAGCCTAACTAGAAATTCAAATGATGTATGGAAATGGCTAAGTATTTTAGCATGGTAACTTTGCTTGGATTGTGGATGATGAAATGAGGAGAGGAGCTCTTCATTTATAGGATTTCAAGATGGATGAAAGTACAAATTTGAGCAATGTGGGACTAACTTTCATCCAATGATATGGTACCACTTGTCAAGCTATGAATGGATGATGATTGTGCAAGATTTGGGGTTTGTGCCAATAAATGCCAATATTTGAAATTCAAATTTGTTGAAATGACATGTAAGAGGGAAGGGAAAATGCAATAAATGCCACTTGGCTCAAGGCAAAGGACATGTAAGAGGTTTTAAATGCCTTGGTGGATGTACATGTTGACTTGGAATTTTTGAATTCAAATTGAGAGAATATTCCAAAAGATGCCTTGTGAGGAAAATAGGGATTTAATAAATGAATTAAATCTATTTTCGTATGCAACCATTAGTAGAGAGGGCCGACATGAGAGACAAGGTTAAATTAATCAAGGGTTAATTAATTTAACATGGGAATTTAGATGATGTGACTTATTTGACTTAGATTTATAAGTTTATTTAAATCGGATAAGAGAGGAATATGATAAGAGGCTAATTAAATAAATATTTTGATTTATTTAATTAAAAAGGGATGGTGTTAGATTAAATCAAATAAGGTTTTAATTTATTTAATTTAATGGATAGACTTTAGAGATTTAATCAAATAAATTGACTATTTAATTAAATAGGGATAATTAGATCAGATGGGTTGATTTAATTAACAAGAGAAAGTGACTTAATTAGACAAAATGATTTATTTAATTAAGAGACGAATATTGATGAATTTAATCAGATAGGGGGATTTGATTAAATGGTTAGACCGAGGGATGATTTAGGAAGAAACGATGTTAGTAAGTTAGCATCAGATGCACGATGTCAATCAGTATATTTTTGATGTCTTTAATATGTAAATCAATACATGCAGTGAGGTAAATAACTATTCGGAAGAAAACACAAACATACACCACATACATAATGATAACAAGTAATTTTAGATCTAACCACAAAGACATTACTACATCTGAATCAAGAGACAAGAAAAAATTCAGGGAGCGATAGAACCTAAGATCCAAGCTAGTTGAAAGAAAATTCTAGTGCCAAGTCCAATCCCCACGGCTGCAACAACGACCTTATCGAATCCCAAACATTATTCCCGAATCATCCAAAAAACAATTATCCTATATCCAGTAATTCATAGATTATCCTTGCAAAAACCCCATTTTCAAAAAAAATTCCCCCAAACGATTGAACTAGAAACATATTAAAGAATCTCCCCCCCCAAAAAAACAACTACTAATTAATAACCAATAAGAAAAGTTGTCTTATTTCCAAAACAACTATAGATAAAATCTCGAAAATCTCCAATAAACTTTTGGTTACTTTTTCAATGATTAGTTTGAAGCTGTGCATGGACTCACATGCCAAAACCTTCTATCATTTCAATCACTTTTACAACTAGTTCAAACATATCATCTTCTTATTTATTTAATCTAATAATTTAATAATCAATTCCACATAATGTCCTCTTACAAACATAATATATTAATTATTATTTTATTTCTAATTTTATTTAAATTACTTCATAAGCAATTTTAATTTAATTAATTGCTTACACAAAGCCATTTAAAAGATTAATTTCACCACATAATTCGTTAACACAACAAACAATGAAATCACAAATAAACAATTACTCGAATGTCAAGGATGACCAATTTGGAGGGGGCACTACAATTCATAATGCATTGATAACAAAGTACAAGCACATTTTATTCACCATTAGAATATAAATTACGTTCACGTTTACCCTACATAATAATAATAAATAGTAGTTACATATTTGGGGTGTAACATCCTTCCCCCCTTGTGAATCATCGTCCCCAATGATCTATAGTACTTTAACATACATATAAAGTCAAGTAAAGTTTTACTTACCATTCTCAAAATACGTAATATTTATAAAAAATTCATCCTATGTAGCATCACTCCTTGCAACCTTATCCTTCCCGAACTTTGCATCGAGTGTCCTTACTATCGCATAGGGAAAAATTGTATGTCTCACACATACTCTCTCAAATAGCTTGTGTTGTATTCACAATATCTTTTATGTAATACTATCTAAACAACACATGACACCTATACTATAGTGACTAGAAAGCACGTTCCCATTGGCTCACAAATTTATCCTTAGTATAATCCAAAATAGAAAAGCAATAACAATGCATTGCACACTACATCATGGGTCCCATCCTTCCCTTTGGTATTTACACCTTCAGATAACTCGGAAGCCGAGTTCGCCCATCTCTTAATTATCTATTTACTTTAGCCAAACATAATTCTCTTGACCACTTGTCTGTCTTGATCACAACATTGCTCTTGGAAATCTATCAATTCTGATACTACTTCACACTTAAGCTTTGTATTGACAAAGTTTCATTGATCTCTTTGATCTATTACTCCTTTTTGACAATCTAAGGTTAACCCTATTTTTTAGCCTATTACAACCTATTAGAGTTTCATACCTTCCTTTACATATAATGGATCAAACCTCGACATTAGAATTTTACAAGTACTCAACAAATCATTCAAGCTTTGGTTTTCCTCTTTTGCCTGTTTGGATACAATAATATATTGCACATTCATTCAATTGAATGTCTCATAGTATGATCATGGTCAACACAACCTTATCATTATTTTCTTGTTCACAACTAAGACTACCTTCTCAGGAATTCTAAGAAACCACCTCACACAATCTATTACTTAGGACTGAAATCCCTTTAATCAAGTTTCCAACCAACGTTGGTTACCTTGGTGAGTTTTTCCACCACAACATTATGTCAGTTCTGCTGACATAGACAGTTTAAACTATCTTGCATTCCCACTACCCCTCTAGAATCTCAAGAGAGTACACATTTCCTTTCAATGACAACATCCTATCTTCATTTTCTAGCACACTAGACATTATCTCGCTATATACTCAACATCTTACTCCATATTTTCCAGGTTTTAATGGTTCCTCACCCGACAAAAAACTCTGTTACTCCAATGTCCTACCTATGGCATTAAATTTCTCATTCCATCCCTTAATTCTCTAGAATTTTGGGTACATAGGCTCTTTTATATCCCATATTACTCTATTCTTTGACTAAGTGAAAACCTATTTTGTGGACTCATGCCAAATAAGCTTAATTCTTAGACATTTTGCGGAGGTAGATATCCTTTGTCTTAAGACATCCACTCATGGAATTCTTCCATCCTTGGATTATTTCGAAAGATGTAATCCATCTTTCAACTCAATCTAATTTTACCGATAAAAATTGGTACTAATTTCAAGTATTAATCCTCATTCAATCATGTTGGTTCCTAGAAGATATCAAATTTAATTGCATACCTAATTACCAAGCACAAAATTTTCTCATTAGCTCAATTGATTCACTTAATTATATAGGTGTCTCAATCTTAGTATACCCTAATATTTAGATTAAGTCATCAACCAATGGCTAGTCTGATTATATAGGCTACTTTAACCCTATATGTTCCAATCAAGACCAAATGTACAACTCAAACCAAGTAAGTTATTTCCAACCTATAGGTGTTAAGGAGTAGTCTAGTACATATTCCAACCCAATAGGTAAAACTTAACCCAAGGTTTCTTTCTTAAATAAAATGAAATTATCATCCCAATTAGGTTATTCTAAACCTAGGGTTTCATTCGAGTATAAAGTATGATCAAATACTTATTCCAATAAAGATATTTTGATGTTGTTTGCATAAAGTCACATCATATCTTATATGTACCTTCTCTATTGCTTTATCGCTAAACCTTATTATTCCCAAGGTTTTCTATCATAGTTAGATAATAGTGCCAAGTTGCTTCACAACTTTGACATATCTCACACTATACACATAGTCTAACTATCTAAGAATAGATCAACAATAGCTATTCCTCGTAAGGTAATAGGAGAAGTAAGACACTTTCTTACAAATCATAAGTTATATAGATCTTCCCTTGTCTATCCCATAGACAATGATCTTCCCTTTCATGACCAAATTATACACCTATCTTTTTCAAAGGAATCAATGATAATGCCATTTGATCTTCCTATCAAAATAAATAAGATATGGGATGATAATAGGTCACAACTCTTGAACTTTCCACTATTTTTTTTCAAAAAAAATTCCCATATCTTATCCTTGTGGTCATGGTATACATGACTTAATGGACATCATTACTTATGAAGAAGTCAAAAGTTCTTCCAAATCCAAAAAAATATCCACGTCTTTCATTGGGTGGGGTACTTAATCCGAGTCAATCCACTCTCTTCCTTTCCCCCTTAGTGTTGCCACGACATTCGTCTGACTCAAAGTTGAACTCCTAGAAAATATTTTCTTTCATGAAATGATTTGTCATTCCTTGTTGGATTTCTATTGCCTTTTTCTTGCCTCAATGGCATACTTAAATATAATTTTTCCCAAAGTTAAATTCATCGTTAATTTCTATCTCATAGATTCAACATTTGTATCATCGGTGAAGAGATATATTGAAAAAGTAGCAACTTCACAAGCTAAGAGGCTCTCTATTATTCCAATTCTCTTTCCAATATCCTCTTTGTAGAGGAATATCCATATCCACAAAGCCTCTTTTGTTGGTGTACCTTTCAACTTAGAGCGTTGTCTCCTTACAACTTCTATTGACTTGACACATAATGTCACACTGCATTCCATTTCCTTTTGGAACCTCTAATGTATGTTGGTTTTTATTGAAATGTTGGTGAGTTATACTTATACTCCAACTTATCTATGTACTATCCAAACCTTTGTTAGATCAATATGATTTACCTTTTCAAACTTCTTTCTCACACTCACCTTTCCAAGTGACTTTGTCCCAACTCTTGGTACATTGTAACCTTAAACACTCTAACGTTGCTTGGTTTCTTTTTCTCATAACCTTTAGAGATACCAAGTTTGTTTGGTTCCCTTCTACTCATCATAATCAAAACTCCAATTTTTTCTCACCAATTTTGGTTGGTGGAAACATGTCTACTTTGTTGATTACTTCTTTTCTGACCATTCTAGTATTTTCCCTTATTCCTAAGGTATTGTCTTCTTTCTTACAATTCCTTAGCCTTGCATAGAAATTAAATTAAAGTCAAAATTTTTCCAACCTCTTGGGTACCTGGGTATGTGTAGGATCATCATGGAAAAAATAGGCCCTTAAATGGCAAAAAATTTAGAAAAATCAGAGTTAGGAAACTTGACATAAAAATTTAAATAAGTTATCTATATTATTTCAAAAATATGTAAGAATAGAATCTGTAGCAAATTGAATGTAGTTTCTAAACTACTAGGTTTATTTTTTTTTTAAAAAATCTATTTGGTGAAATTTGAAATTTCCAATCTTGTTAATACTTAAATTTAGGAGACAATAAGAAGTAGATTAATACGTCCTAGCGAACTTAACCACAATAAAATGAGAATATTTTTTTATAAGATTTTAGATATAAGTAGAGGCTCATGTCCCAATGTGATACATATTTTTATAATTTTTCCAGTAAATAATTAATTATGAATTTTGATTTTCTTTTAAAAATATAAAAGCTCTTATGTTTATGCACACTTAACTTGGTTAAAACTTCATGTTTTTTTTTTTAAATTTTTGTTTGAATCCTATAGTATGCGAAGCATAGAATGTGACGCGTGTTTCAGATTAAAAAAATGTGATATTATTTGAAAGCTATAGATGTTTTTCAATCAGCCTATCAATTAAGAAGTTAGTCATAATTCAAATAGAAAATGAATAATAATTATTTATTAAATTAAAATTAAAGCATAATTTATATTGGTGGAAAGCTGAGAATCTCCTTTAAAACCTCTTTTTGTTTCATCAATTTTGGGTTAAAAAAAAGTCATCAGCCACATACCCTACACATACCCATCATGATGCTGCACATACCCACCTCCTTTGTTGAATTTCTACTTCAATCCATATTATGCCAACGAATTCATAGTATTCTTCCTAAATCCAAGAATCCTTGACTTTTTGAAGCTATAGGTTGCTATCAATAAGGGAGATTCTCTCAATCTTCTTTATCCCTCAAAGTTTTATATCTAGTTCATAGGATGAAGGTATATATTGGTTATTCTTCCTAACCTTCCTACATAACCCGATTGCATCCTTCCTACATAACCTGATTGCATAATCTTCCGCAATCCAAGGGAATATAATAACAAATTGGTTTAGGAGTTTTCACTCTAGGGATGAATCTTAACTAGTCCCAAACTTAAACAAGTTCCTATGAATCTCATCTTCCTTTTATTTTCTGCACGTTCTTTTCTCTTGCCATCTTGGCGTAAGAACATTACACCCATTACCTTTTGATAAGGTTTACGTAAAATTTGCATAATGAGTTCATAGGTTCTAGTGCTGAACCTAGTAGCTCTAATATCACATGTAATAACCTCGATGTTCTTCACATTAAAATTTCCAATGTTTTTACCTAAAGTGAATAAATCATGACATCATGATATAGCAATAAATTTTTTTCTTCCAATAATGTAAATAACATGCATAATTGAAATAGCACAAATTCCAATTTGTCATTGCAATCCAAAGTAATTATACAAATCTTCTCAGAACATAGATATCATATTTATCAAAGATGTCATACAATATTCAATAAGGATTCCATTTTAATATAATAATTTCAAAAATTACAATATTACAAGAATGTACACAATTAAAAACACAACTCCACTGATCTTCTTAGCATAAGATATAGATGGTCTAGGAATCCGCCTTTCAAAATATTGGTCTTCTATCATCTGCTGAGGAGAAGCATCACTCAAGTGCTTTTCTGTCAACCATGGACTCGTATGCGGTCGCCTGCACATCTATCAATGATAGATGGCCCTACCCTTTGACGAAGAGATTGGTTGGGTAACCCCATATGACATATCGTTCTGAGCTTAGTGTTGTGCCCTACATGACTAGGATTTATAACCTATGCTAGGTAACCCTCATGCATTTTAAATGGACACGGTGAACTGACAGTGGAGCCCTGGGAAATCATATTACTTTGGCCAAAGTGTTCTCACTCAGTATAATCGAGTGATGATCTACCATTCACTTACACTATAGCTGCAAGCTTGTTTTAACTTAAGGGAATTATATCTATGCTTAAGAAATACCTCTCCACAAGCAAGCTACTCCCTAGGATAATCTATCTCTTTAACACAACCTAAGGAAACGCAACTCATAAAGAAAAGTACTAGTTCCCTCCCTTCACTAGACAATAATTCTAGGAGTAACCTACTAGCCATCTCTAAGCACAATTAAATATCTAGTTATGAGTATCCCTCAAGCTATCTATGTTTGATCATATCTAGTATAATAACAATACCTATGACAAACAATCTCTCCTACCCATGTTTAATCATATTGAGTATAATATCAATACCTGTGACAAACAATCTCTCCTATCATGGAGTAATTACAAACATCACACAAAATAGAGTAAAGAGTTTCCACTTTTCTTTCAAAGAAAACATTACTTTTCCTTATATGCAAGTAACTAAATAAGACTAGTTTAAATAGTCAAGAAGTAAATCATTCAACACTAATACAAACAAGGTAAGAATATCCTCATGCATGTGTTAAGCTTTCCAATCAACTAGCTGCAAACACAACACTTCCTGAACAACAACTAGCCTGGTATCGATCCTCCAACAAAGACTCAACAACCACTATCTCACAAGTTGGAAAATACTTCTATCAAAATAATAACAACTCTCTCTAATGCTCAAATCTCTCACTCAATGTATTTGGCAAAATATTACAGATAGAAATGTAAATAGAATGCAAAAACTTGCTCAAGGAATGCGTCCCAAACAAGGGCACTAGCTCCACTATATGTTAGGGTTAGAAATGATAAATATCTAGCAATTAAATGTAGATCTATATAATAAACAAAGAAACTAACACACACACATAGAATAAATCATAACACAAAGAATTTAACGTGGTTCACCCAATCTGGGCTACATCCACCAAACCGCAGCCATCCAATACTTTTATTATCCAGTAAAACTTATTACAATCTTGCGAATAATCGCGTTTTTCTTCATACTGAAAATACCCATCCGAACCCCTTTTATCAAGCTTAGAAGCTTCCAGATTTTAGGGTTCTACAAAATCGGATTTTTCCTTTTTCGTTGTTTTTTCCCTTTTTCGATGATGACGCGAAAAAGTAGGAAGAAAATTTTTCTCGGGTCTGCCGCCCCCGAACCCCATACGAGACCCGACTGGCCGGACCCGACGGGATAGGGGCGGGTGTCCATGATACCATGGGCTATATGGTATAAGCATGATTAGTC
>VDFB02090731.1:0-27090 GCA_007258455.2 Sequoia sempervirens
AAATCCTAGTCCTAATTATTCTAACTTTGAACTTTCATTTTAACAAACGTAATTGGAAAAAAATGTGATTGTCACTGGTAAATATCTAAGTTAAAATTGCTTTTACTTGTTCTACTTTTGTGATTTTTTATCTATTGGAGTGACTAACTCTGGCGGCGAAAGTGGAAGTGGTAATATTGTGGCATGTAAATGTCAAAGTTAAAATAACAAACAGCTGTAGGGTTGTGGGAGGAGACTCGCTGTCCACAAAAGCTCCTAGAAACGTGTCAAACAATTCAATTCCCTATTTTCACATTGACAGAGCATTTACATAAACAACTACCTCAAAGGGTTTTCAAATATCTGGAGGAAGCGAAGTGGAAGGAGAATGCTGAGCAGGCCGGGGATTCCTGTAGCGCAAGACTGGACCCCTCTACTGAAGCCAATATTTCATACTGGAGTAAGCCAATATTTCATACTGGAATATATTCTGCTTATTTGTACAGAGTCTAATACCTGATTTTTCTTTTTACCTTGTCTTGTTGATTAGCAAACCTTTCATAAGGAGCTGTTTTCAATTCACTGTTGTGATTCTTTTGTACATTTTTTTTCATTTTCTCTTAATATCATTTGAAATGAAATGAAATGCTTATCAATATGCTTTGGTAACTAATTTAAATTCGATTCTAATACTTTGCATCCACAGTTCCAGAAATACAGGAGTGAAAGGAGAAAACAGTGAAAGTTGAATAGATGGAAATCAGTAAAATAATAAAAATGTGCAGATATAACGTAACTATCATACCAATTTTTTTCTGGACTGCCGTATAAATTCTCTGCTAATTGTTCTTCTTCTGTAATCCTTGTCGCTAACAAACTCTGTGCAGTGTGTTAACTCTTTGCAATGTGTAATTCTCTGCTTTAGATGTCTTTAGTATTTCTCCTCACTCTTTTAAGTGTTTACGAAGGTTTTCGTTTTAAATATATGTCACTTTCCAAGGTATTTTCAATTATACCCGCTCTTTAGGATTTTATTTCTGAAGTATAATACTACCAGAGACATTTTTATTTTCTCTCGCCTCTGTAAATTTTTCTTTTAATTTTGTGAAAAATTTTAACTCAAAAAATAGAATTAGAAGTGTGTATAATTTTAATTTTAATTTTGGGTTCACTCGCAGAACACAACATAGAAAGAGGCACACTTTAATATTTTTTCTTTTCGCGTTGCTAGCGTCATGATTGTGCTGCTAAGATCAGGGAATCTGAAAGACCATGGCTTGCATAGCGCATCTGAGTGGTAGGTAAGGATTTTTATGAATCCCTACTTAGGTTATGAAGCTTGTCATGTCTAAACAAATTCTATCCACTTTTCCACTCATTATTCATGCCATGGGTTATCGTAGTTCATATTTTCAGTGTATACCCTGACCCTAATGAGGATTGCATTCTTTTTATGCACTTAATTTCAGAATAAGTTGAAGTACATTAATGACTGAATAATTATAGTTATTCTAATTAGTGGACATTAATATATAAAATTTAGTCAAGTTAAAATTAAAATATCTTAGTAAATTAGGCATCATGGCCTTCCCATGTCTTGGCTGCTTCCCCATTCACAAGTTGCCTCCCATTTCATCGGACAATTCCATTTCTGAAGTATGTAGGCCATATTGTTATATATACAGTATATCTGAATGGGCTATTTTTCACTTTTAATTGAATAGCTTCATATAAAATGTTCAAAACTTATATTTGTTAGTTAATAAGTTTTTCAAATGCTAGTACAGGAAGTCCTTAGATTTGACAGAAAATTTTTGCAGTAACAGTAAATCTTGTTTTTTTCATTTTTAATTCCCAACTTAGGCTCTAAAAAAAAAACATATTTGCTATTCTTGAATGGAATATATATATAGATATCAGTGGTTGTCAGGCCAAAGCTGGCTGTTGGATGAACGAAAGAATGAATGAATGATGTGTAGGTGAAAGTTTAACCAAAAATTGTATAAACTATGCAACTCAGTCTTGCAAGTAAGAAAAATATTAGATGACATTTGTGTTTGAAACAATTTTGTTTTTTAATTTAAATTCGATTCTAATACTTTGCATCCACAGCTCCAGAAATACAGGAGTGAAAGGAGAAAACAGTGAAAGTTGAATAGATGGAAATCAGTAAAATAATAAAAATGTGCAGATATAACGTAACTATCATACCAATTTTTTTCTGGACTGCCGTATAAATTCTCTGCTAATTGTTCTTCTTCTGTAATCCTTGTCGCTAACAAACTCTGTGCAGTGTGTTAACTCTTTGCAATGTGTAATTCTTCGTAAATGCAGCAGGCTCTTGGTAATTTTTTTGTTACACTATGTAGCCTTTTTGTACAACAGTTGAGGCGGTGAAAGTGGAAGCGGTGCTGAGCGAAAGGACTGCGGTGAAAGTGGAAGCGGTGGCAGCTAAAAAATTAAATCTTCCAAGCCATTAAATGTAGTGATAAAAGATTTTAGGGAAATGCAGCCGAGACTCGCCAGATATTTGCCAGCATTAATAAATGCAGAAGATAGAATTTGATGGCATTTTAGATTGCGATCAGTTTTTAACCAGGTGGAGGTTGATATTTAGCCACTTGACGCGATTTCACATCTGGCATCCTTCCGTATTCAACATTTACTTCAAATACGATGCAACCATTAAATTCGTTCTATTGCCATTTATGGCATTGGCAAGTGCGTTCGAGAAGATTACCAACATTGGCAAGTGGGTTCCACCATGTCACATAAATGGTGAAGATTACCGGCAATCCCCCAAAAGTCTGATGGGAAACTGTGGCAGTTCAACGGCGTGAGACATGTTTCAGGCTAAAAGCCCATCCATAATATAGCCTATTGGCTAATTACAATGAAGTAAACAAATGAACAAACACATTAAATTTTCAGAGGTATATATATTTTGTGCTTATATTTTTTTTATGAATTCTTCCCATTAAACTTTATATTAACAAAAATAAAGTACAATATTTAAAAAAAAGGTAGGATGGTGATAACACACCCACAAAGTCTAAAAAAAGTACAATAAATCAAGGGTCAAGCAAACAAAAAACTTGAGCAGCCAAAGCTACGCCAAGCAGGGGAGGAGAATCGTGATCATCAAGCTTCCCCAAAATATCACCAAGGGTGGCATCATCAATTGGATCCCAACCAATGGGAGTGGCAGTGTCAACTTCATTCTCCTCGAAAGTTTATTGAGCACGAACGAAAAAAATGGTGAGTTGTTGACAATGAAATTTGCCAATGTTTGACTAGCTAGTATTCCACTTAGGAGATGGAAAACAAGAAGGCTAGGACCATCCTCCATAGGCAACACAATCCTTGGAAGTCTAACAAGGGGCCATGAGAATGAGAACCACAATCTCCATGACTTCCATGATCACACATGTCCAAATGGTTGCATCCACATTGACATGCCTATGGGGAGATGGAGTTAGGAAGAATCCAGATAATAGTACAAGGGACATTGCCCTAGTGGTTCAATAACTCTTAAAGATGACCAAATTCAATTACAAATTTGTTAGCTTGCACTTAAATCCACATGAGAACATTAGAGAAGATGATAGCTTTAGTGTATAATTAAAAATGCTTATCAACAACATAGTGATTAAAGAGAGCACCATTCATATCTTTCCAAATATTGAAAAGTATTTCCATCCTGGAAGCATGTCAGATCTGGGCATACTTGTGCAAGAGACAATGCCAATCTCCAAGTGAAACCATATGCCAAGAAAAAAAGGCAGGTCTAAAAGGTCTAAAAAAGGCATGAATCCAATTACATGCTTCTTGAGCTTGGGGGTAGAACCAAAAGAGATGTTTGAGGGATTCGAGTTGTCCACATAAAGCACAATGGAGACTGGGAAGTTGATGCAAGCAAGACCATTCCCTAAAGGAGTGCTTATATTTTTGAAAGATATAAAATTCTATATTTGCATTAAATATATGTAACTTAATAAGTGCTAATATAAATATTTCATGAAAAAATAATAAATCAACAATGTACATTTAAAAAAATAGTACTAAGACAATTGGTGAAATCTAAAGAAAAGAGTACTCATAATTATGTTTATAACAAGAGCAATAAGAATGACTTTTTGGTCTTGTTCTTAAAGAAAATCATTAATCTTGTATGTAACAACAATAAAGCAAATGATTGAATTGCAAGGCCTTATAAAGAAAAAATAATTTGACATCATTATAGGATTTTCCATTTTTTATACAATCACTTCATTTTGTCCTAGTGCACCATTTTTACAAGACATGTTGCTACCCACAAATTAAGACTTAGCATAACTTTTTGGCCAATACACAATAGAATATTTGCATAAGTTGCTCATCTAGTAGAGTTGGCACTATAATGCATATTTAAAAGAAGTGTATGGGAAGCAACCTAAGCTAGTTCTTCTCACTTTCACAAAAAAATATTGTTCAATGTTGCTACTATTTTGAAGCTTTGTCAAAGTGTTGCTCTATATGAAGAGTTGAAGAGTTTGTGGATCATTTTAAAAAAAAATTAAAATTATTAGTGGTTGTCTTTCAACTTATGAGAGATAGGTAGGTGGTTTGACAAATATAAGATTGATAATTATCAATAATAGTTCTTGTTTTTATGTAATTGTTTAAGTGTTTTTTTTTTTTAAATTAAGTAATTAGAGTGTTTTTATATAAATTTTAATTATGGGAAAATGATAATTTGAAATATTTTTCTATTTTAATGGAACAACTACTATTTAAGAATTGAAAATAAGTTCTAGAATAAAGGAGGGGATGAAAATAAGGAAAAAAATTGTATTAACAAAAATGTTGCATGGTTTCACAATTTTGTTTCCCTCGTTTTTAGCATTTGTCGTCAACTCCACAAATAATTCCTAAATAAGTTGAGTACTGGATCCTAAAGAAGTTGCATGTCCTAATTGTTTTAGTTAATTACTTAGTACATTTCATCAATTTGAGAATAGTCATTTATTATGTAAAATATTAAGCAATCAAATCTGATATTTAGCCATTTGTATGGGTAAGAGTAAGAGAATATAATTTTAAGAGAAAAAATTGTTTATGAGAATTAATTGTTTATCATGTTGATGGGTTTCACATATATGTTTATTTGATCCAATTTTTATGTTTACATACTTCAGCTAATTGAATTGCAAAAGTTAAATTAGCATCCTTAAATAAATAAGATTTTAATGGATAAAGAAGTTAAAAAACTTCAACCACTTAGATTTAAACTTAAATACTCATCAAAAAGATTATTTACATTAATAATCAAAATTTTAATGGTGGAATTTTCTTTTAACAAATAAAATATTTAAATTTTTATTTTTCTTCTATATTTATTTAATTTTAAACTTTACATTCAAATGATTTATTATTTTGATATGTGTTTATTTTTATTTTTCTTGTTCTGATAGATTACGAATTGTGATCCAAAATGTTGATGTAAATAAATTCACACAGTTGAATCTAGAAATGGATCATGGAGTGTGATCTAAAATGTTGATGCAAATAAATTCACACAATTGAATCTAGAAGTAAACATTTTTCATCAATATGGACTTTGAAAATCTAATGTCTCTAATTTTGATATGTGTTTTCATAGAAATATTAAATTCTCTGTAAATTTTATAATTAGTACATTCAAATTATTTTGATATGTGTTTTCATGGAAGCATTAAATTCTCTTTAAATTTTATAATTTTCATTAGTGTAATCAGAGGCTTCTTTGTGATTATTGCATGACCCCTTCAATGATTAGGAAGGCACCCCACATTAAGGAAAAGATAAAGTTTATTTTTATTTTCTTTTACATTTACAGAGCCAACAAAGGTGTTTCCCCTTACCTTGTCAGTGATGGGTTTATGATCGCCTCATTCTAATGGAATTCCTAGAGTCAATGCAAATTTTGGCTTAGAGCATGCTATCTTCTTATTAAGACTATAGATATGAATGTTCCCTTAATTGATTATTTAAAGAAGTAAATACAGTTTTAATTTTTTTTCTTAAATAAGGTGTTTTATTTTTATTTTATTTAGTATTTTTAAAAATTTGGAAGAGTTTTAAATGAAAGGAAAGGAAAATTTGGGTAAAATAAATTAAATTTAATGTAAGTTATTAATTTTAGATTAATTAGTTAAAACTAATAATTAATATATGTATTTTTTTAAATAATAAAAGTACTAGGAATTTAGTTTCATGTGTTATTTTACATTTTTTTAAATACAAATTGTATATGCGATAAAAATTATAACTTGTGTAACTATTCTATGACATAGTCTATATAGAAAACGTCGAGAGATATCAATTGTAGGAATCCAAAATGATAATAATATTAATAACATATATAAATAACGTCAACATATATCATTTTGAAGGAGTTTTTTTTTGTTTAACATATTTATATTACATTTATATTATTTTTAAAATTACATTAAATTAAATAATATTATAATATGATATAAACATCAAATAATAGAAATTTAATAAATTTTTTGTAATACTTATTATTATATACATGTAATAATTTTCACTCTCCCCTCTTTCTCTGTCATTCCATTGCTCCCTCATCGTCTCCCTCTTTCTATCTCTATTTCTCCCTCTCCCTCTTTCTCTCTCATTCCATCGCTCCCTCTCTATATGTTTATTTATCTTTCTCACACTGTTTCTATATTTCCCAAGTTATATCTATCTCTATTCCTATCTCTCCCTCTCTTTCCTTATCACTCCCTCTTTCTATTTCTCTTTTTTCTTCCTCTCTTTGTTTCTCTCCCCCCTCTCCCTCCCCCTCTATTTATTTGTAAATATATATTCCTCTCCATATCTATCTCTCACTCATATACACACACTCCCTCTTTCTCCTTCCCAACCTCTTTCTCTTCCCTCTCTCTCTCTCTATCTCCAACTATTTCTATCTCTCTCTCTCCATCTCTATTTGTCTTTCTCTACTTCTCTCTATTTTCTCTCTTGATCTCTCTCGATCTCCCCCTCTCTCTATAGCTCCTTATATTTCTATCTTTATATCACTCTATCTCACCATATATCCCTCTCTATTTCCCCCTCTTCCTCCTTATCTCCTTATCTCTTCGTCTCTATCTATCGCTCCCTATCTCTCCCCCAATATCTCCCTATCTCTCTCTAAATTTATTTCTCCCTCTATCTCTCTCTATATCTCTATCTATTTTCCTCCCTTTTCCTCTCTCATTCTATATTCATCTCTACCTCTATCTATTTTCCTTACTCTTCCTCTCTCACTCTATATTCATCTCTCCCTCTATATTCCTCTCTCCCCCTCCATCTCTAGAAATGTCTCCCTCTCTCTACCCATCCATCTCTCTCCCTATATCTAGAAATTCCTCCCTCTCTCTATCTTATTCACTCCATCTCTTCTACTCTATATATTTATCTTAGTTTCTCACTTGACATCCCTCTCACTCATCTCTCTATCTCTTTCTATCCATATCCGTCTCTATGTATATTCCCCTATCTCTTTATCTCTTTTTCTATCCTTGTCTATCTCTCTATATCAACCTTTATCTCTCCCTCTCCCTCTCTTTCTCCCTCTCCCTCCCCCCTCTTCTTCTCTCTCCCTCTCTACATATATCTCCCTCTTCCCCATATTCTCTCCCCCCCTCGCTCTCTTCAATCATATCCCAACTAAAATAGACTCATAATCTTAGGATATATTAAAATTTTACCAGCCATGCCATTGTAAAATTCTTTTTACAAGGATACGATATCTCGCTGCCTCAAACATTAAGCACTGTAAGAATACATTGATCAACATGTTTCAATAAAATATCAGCCATAGGAAAATGTATCTTCATTGGTGGAAGTTTGCAACTGTCTAGAAGTCAATTGATGTGTGCTCTCTTTCTAGAGCACAAAATGGAAGGGATTGAAATAGTTCATCACTTTTAATCCTTACTTGATTGTTCTTGAAAGTCAACATATTCACACACCTAAATAAATTTCCTAAATAATTCTTCCCACAACCAAATCCTAATTCAAATACAAAAATACAAACAAATTTCCTAAACAATTATTCTCGTAACCAAATCCTAATTCAAATACAAGAATACAAAATGATTTGTGCCAAACCACATTCCTATTACTATAAAAAATAATGCTTTTAATTCACATGGGTTATTATATTCAAGCAACGAGAACTTCATTTGATTGCCACTACATTTGAAGGAACACTCAATGAACATACATTTAGTCTAATAGATTTGTAAAAAAATTAAGCTCATTTGATTGCCACTGAACTTATGGATAAAAACAAAGTCCATTCTATTGTCACACATTGAAACATCTGAAGGAATGAACAACATGACATTTATCTACTTGCAGATAAAGATCAGTAAGAGTGGGAGAGGCAGGAATCAAGGAAGAGGTTGCTTAATTATAAATATGAGATCATATCTAAATGTAATAAGCTCAAATCAATAGTTCATTGAGCTACACTATATTCAAGGTCATATCTACTCTTGTGGAACTAATCTCCATAATTACATAAATAAACTCTATCTATGAAAATTAACCATTTGTGTGGAAATAAAGTGTGCCCATCTAAATATCTAGAATCTATTCACCTCATTGCATGTAATTTGTATCTCAAAAATAAGTAGTGTTGATAAAAACCTTTGAGAGTTTGCTTGGAAATGATCTTCTCATGTCATCAAACCCTTGGATTATGATTTAACAATTTTGAACAAGGATCAATGACAAGGAGGAACCAAGAAATATGTTATATTTTGTCTCTATGTGCATATGTTGATATGTGTTGATGATACAATGAATGGTCTGATGTTTGAATAATAATGATGGTCTAATGTTTGAATAATAATGCTATGTGATACTCAAACGGATCTTAGATTCCTAAAAATGAATTAAGTGGATTCCCCCCTCTACGTTTTATGTATTTGAGACATTGTCATCTTGAAACATTAATATTTCTACAACATTGCATTACATCCTCGTCTTTCAATCAAACCTCAAAACATAAGTGCAATTGTGGCTAATGAATTTTTTGTGATTTAAAGGATTTGTTACTTATTTATATTGCATGCTATATAATATATAAATAATATGTTATATTATTTATTATATTTATATTATATATTATATATTATATCGTACATTATATAAATAATATATTATGTTATTTATTATGTATATATAATATGGTGTAATATATAATATAAATATAAATATAATAAAATATACATAAATAATAATGTATAGTTATTAACACAATCTTGTTGTTTCTTAAGCCTCAGGTTCCGTGCAAGAGCCCATCAATGATCCATCTATTGCATCCTCTCTAGCAATGTTTCTACCATAGCCTTGTCCCATGTTGTTTCACTCATAAATCCTTCTGATTTACCTTCTGCTAGATCTATCATCAATCAAAGAAACTGTAGACACCTAAAAATGTCTCAATGGATCACATTGGCTAGTTAACATCATTTCGTCCTCAAATCCATCTTCTTTTCACTTGTTTAATTAAATAAGCCTAATTATTTAATTAAATGCCTTATTTTCACCTATTAATCTAGTTGACCTAATCGGGTTAATTCACCCCCTCTCACAATGACATTTCATCTGATTTTTAATTAAATAATGCAAATTATTTAATTTTAACCCCAAGTCCTCTTATTTAATTAAATAACCTAAACTATTTAATTAAATATCATATTTGCATCTCCTTTTCATTAAATAAATCAATAATTTAATGAATATCCCCACATTCCTCATCTTGCACAAATTTAAATTTAGTTTTATAATTAACTAAATTGCTAATTTCCCTCTCATCCACTTGAATAGACTCCAAAAAAACTTTGAAAAAACTTTTTAAAGTTGTTGCAAAGTGTGTTTATTTGCATGATTGTGAGCCCTTGATCTTTCCTTGATCCATGTTTCATCCTCCTTTCATTTGTGACCATTGATAGATCAAATCAATCTCATCCACTGCTTTTTCATTTGATCTCCATTAAACCAATTATTTAATGAATATCATGTAATTCCCCTAATTTGTATAATTGAAACTTTGTTTTAATTATCAAATTACCAATTCTTCCATTTGCAAGGGAATATTCCTCCTTTGCACATTCCTCCCCCTTTTGCACAATTAAACTTTGTTTTAATTTGTAAAATATCTATTTCCTCACCCATGAGAATATTCCAAATCTAATATTCTTTCTCACTCATTTGAAAAAGAGAATATTCTTACAAAACTTCATGTGCAAGTTAGCTCAAAACTTCACATGTGTAAGTTAACTCAAAACTTCACATGTGTAAGTTAACTCAAAACTTCTTGTGCAAGTTAACTTGTGACCTCTTGTACAAGTTAAAAGTGTGTTTGTTTGAATGAATGAGAACCTTTGATTAAATCTCATCATTGATTACCATCCCTTGATAAGAATCCATAATCCATGCCTCCAACTTCTTCCATCCTTAACCTTTGATTAGCCTTTTTTATCTTAACCCTTCATTTCTCATTTACTTTCCTATAAATAGGTCACTATTTGGAGACAAATGGATCTCCATCTTTTAACAACAAACTTATGTGTTAAAATCATTTGCATTTGCACTCACATTTAACATAATTTTATCTTATTTTAATTGCAACACATTAGCTTAGCTTCCATTAGTGGTTTCCATGATAACATAGATGCATACATTTAGCTTATTTGTTAATTAGGACTTTAATCTTTTGAAGCTTGCATACATTTAGAGTAGATTTAGGGTGCTACCACAATAGTGGTTTACAATTTCTAGGAGATCCTGTTTTTTGTTGAAATCACATATTTTTAGAAAATATAATGATTTAAGCCTTGAAATATTCCATTTAAAGGATTCCAATTGAAAAGGGTTTGATCAAACCACCTTAGACCAAGCCCCATTGGATATAACCCTTCTAGTTTTAAACCATACCTATAACAGAGTCTCCTTTACACCTATCAAAATGCTGATAAAAAACCACTTTGATTTACCTTTTGGGGGATCAAATGAATTCATTTAATTTTATTTTTTAAAGTATGTAGTCCCTATTATAAGCTTCCAAAAAAGTATAATTTTAATAAAATTTAATTTGATTATTATATTTATTTTTTACTTCTTGTGAATGTAGGTTTTTCACTGAAAATCAAGCTCTCTATTTTGCACATGTGGAAAAATAATAGATTATCAAAAAAATTTAGAAGAATAGGTGCACCAGATATTTAAGTCCTTGATCCAACAAAAAATAAAAATTAAATTTTGATACATACAAAAAGTTGTGTTATCACATGGCTATCACGAATTGTAATTGGTTTGACTTGAAACTTGATTAAAGAAAAATATTAAATAAAAACTATCTAACAAAGTGGAAGCACTAGATATTGGAGTTACAAATCTAAATTTGAAGAACTATAATTTTATCCTTCATGGAAAAAAAGTTATGTGTTATACGGTGAGCGTCACTTTTTAAAAATGTTGTTTTCTGATAAAAAATAGTTTTTGAGGGAGATGGAAAAAGAAGTGCAATCTGATTCCAAAAATTTTGAAAAAAATATATTTAGAATCTACAAATAAATGTCACGAAAGTCTAGTTTGCATCATCTTCAAATTCCTCACGGTTTAGCCATTATAGGTGCCAGAAAGTGAAGATTTTGTTAAAAAAAATTA
Organism: Sequoia sempervirens; assembly: GCA_007258455.2. Taxonomy (NCBI): domain Eukaryota; kingdom Viridiplantae; phylum Streptophyta; class Pinopsida; order Cupressales; family Cupressaceae; genus Sequoia; species Sequoia sempervirens. The sequence goes on from VDFB02090731.1 coordinate 11,686, forward strand.
TTTCAGTGTCCAGTTTGGCCAAAAATTGTAAACCACTATTATGGGATCACCATTTACATACACCCATATCAATTATCTTAGCATAAATCATGTTAAAATAGTTTGCATCATGTTCATTTAGCTTTAAATCATGTTTTCATACACATCTATCAATGGTAAATCATTAGTTTTCTTCAATAAAACTTATTGAAACAAGCTCATTATCTAAGGGATTGGGAAAGGGTCGCCATTCCACATCAATGCGACACCACTCCCCCAATAGGATAAGTTTCAATATCTTAGATTAAAGAGGTTTTTCAAGCTTTCATGATTTAGAATGTTAGTTTTAATGGCTTCTTTGTCTTTGTTTACAGTGAATCATCTTATTGGGATTGATGCTTAGTAGGTTAAATATGCCTCGAATTCATATGGATTAGGTGTAGTTAACCTATATTATGACATTGGTCACAAAAAAAACCACCAACAATTTTAGAACTTCAAGGTTTGAAATGTTTGTCTCCTCAATACTATTGACCTAATCCAGACTCCAATCCTATGTTGAAACTTGGAATGCACGCACAAGGAACATCAATTGACATGAAAATTTAAAAGATAATGTAAAAATTTGTGTAGGAACCCAAATGACAAAGAATAAGAATGAAAAGCATTATTTTGGTGTGATTGTGTATGTTGCAATAGGAGGCACCACTTTAACAGAAGGAAGAAAATAACATCACATTGATTGAAATGAAAAATAAACACCTTTATTACTATTTAACTATAATATATGACATATTTATTTGTTATTATATAGTATATTTTATAGAATGTAAATTATATTTAAAAGGTGATCCCACAAAGCTGGTTTACAATTTCTGGGAGGAACTGATTTTTGCTGAAATCACATATTTTTAGAAAATATAATGATTTCAGCCTTAAAAGGTTCAATTTAAAGAATTCCAATTGAAGAGGTTTTGATCAAACTACCTTAAATAAAACCCCCTTGGATAGAACCCTGCTAGTTTTAAACCATACCTATAACAGAGTCTCCTTTACACCTATCAAAATGCTGATAAAAAACCACTTTTTAGTTACCTTTTGGGGGATCAAATGAATTCATTTAAAAATTTGCAAGTATGTAGTCCTTATTATAAGCTTCCCAAAAGTATAATTTTAAATAAATTTAATTTTATTTATTATATTTATTTTTTATTTCTCATGAATGTAGGTTTTCAAAAAATCAAAGCTCTTTATTACGCACATGTGGAAAAATAACATTATTGAGAAAAAATTAAAAATATTAGTGCACTAGACATTTGAATTCTTGATCCAACAAAGAAAAAAATTGAATTTCAATACATACAATAAAAGATTCACGATTATACAGTCGCATATACTTAATTATAATTGGTTTGACTTTAAACTTGATTAAAAAAAAATATTCAATAAAAAACTATCTAACCAAATGGAAGCACTAGATATCAAAGTTACAATTCTAAATTGAAAGAATTAGAATTTTATCCTTCATGGAAAAAAAATTATGCGTTATCACGGTGGTGTCACTTTTTAAAATGTTGTTTTTGAAAAAACTAGTTTTGAGGAGAAAAAGTGCAATCTGATTCCAAAAAATTTGAAAAAAATATATTTAGAATCTATAGACAAAATTTCACAAAACTCTAGTTTTCATTATCTTCAAATTCCTCACGGTTTAGCCGCTATAGGTGCCTGAAAGTGAAAATTTAGTTAAAAAAAATTATTTCAGTGTCCAGTTTGGCCAAAAATTGTAAACCACTATTGTGGGATCACTAATAAAAGAGATAGATATATTACAAAGATAGAGGTGGAGATATAGATGAATAAAGAGGGAGAGAAAGAGATAGAGGTAGGAAGAGATAAATAAAGAGAAAGAAAGGAAAAGATAGAAGAGGAGAGACATAGATCTAAAGATAAAGTCACATAAAGAGAGCAAGATAGAGAGATAAAGATAAAAATGAGACAATTAATAAAGGTAGAGAGATTGAGAGGTAAAGAGGGAGAGGGGGAGATAAATAGGGATATCAAAAGAGAGTAAGGGAGAGAGATAGGGTGAGGAAGAGAGAGAGAGAAAGAAGGGAAAACAAATATAGAGAGAAATAGGGGAGAGGGAGGAAGAGAGAGATTGAGAGATAATAAGAAACATAGATATAGATAAGGATACAAAGATATGAGAAACCCTCTCTCTATATATATATCCCTCTCCACCTCTCTCTACATATAACTTGGATTATCTATATATTTTTAAACCCCTCCTCTCATTCTCTCCCTCCCTCTCTCTCTATATATTCACCTCCATATCCATATCCATCTTCCTCTCTATCTCTCTCCCCTATTTCTATCTCCTTATCTCTCTTATATTTCCCCCCTTCTCTTCACCCTCTATCTTTCCCACAATTTCTCTCTCTGCTCTCCTTTATATCCCTATCTATCCCTCTCCCTCTCCCTCCCTCTCTTCCTATCACACCTTCTTTCTATGTATCTCTACTTCTCATCTCTCTCTCTCTCTCTCTCTCTCTCTCTATCTATTTATATATATCCCTCTATGTCTATCTATATCTCCATATCTCCCTCACTCACACACATAAACTCCCTATTTCTCCTTATAGATTTATCTCTCTATCTCCCCCATCTCTATCTCTCACTCTTGCCCCTTCTATCTCTATCTTCCTATCTCTCCCTCTCCCTCTCCCTCTCCCTCTCTATATATCTCTCATTATCTCTCACTCTCTTATTCACTCTACTCTCCCTCCACCTCTCTGGTTATCTCTCTCTATATATCCCTCTCTACCTCTATATATCACTTCCTATATCTTTATATTTATCTCTCCCTCTTTCTATCACTATCTTTCCCTCTCTCCCCTCCCTATTGCTCCATATTTTATATCTCTCTACTTATCTCTCCCCTCTCTATTTATCTCCCTCTCCCTCCCTCTCTATCTATATATATATATATATATATATATCCTCTATATTCTCTCCATATCTCTCATATACACTCACACTCCTTGTTTATCCCTCCTTATCTATATCTCTCTAACTTTCCCACTCTATCTCTTTATCCCTCTCTCTCTACCTTGGTGTACAATGGATGAGCCAAAGAGGTGTGGAAGGTCAATTAGGGAAAAAATTGGTTTAATTTTTCATACATTTATGTAGTACATGAGGTCAATTGATTGAGAAGAAGATAGAGAAGAAGAGGGGGGAGAGAGGAGGAAATAACTCAATATATAGAGACGGAGAGGGAGAGATGGGGAGATATAGATAGAGGGGGCAAGAGTGAGAGATAAAGACGAAGATTGAGATCCAATAAAGATACAAGGAGATATAGAGAGAGTGAGAGAGGGAGAGAGATAGAAGTTTATGTACATGTGAGACAAGAGCAATATGTAAAGATGGTAATGGTGATGCAACTTCATCAAAGCTAACATTAAATAAAAGGCCAATGTCCTCAATAGTGTCATCCAAATCTACAAGGTGGGATTCTATAAAAAAAGATGTGATTTCTAGTAGATATCCATCCTGGTAATGTGGTGGATTTGGAATGACGATATCAATGTCCTAGTGCAAAGAATCTATGGACCTCATGAATGATTCAACACCAAATTTAGATGTAGTAATAAGTGTTTTGGGAGATGAGATCTCAATGAAATCCACAACTACATTGTTCATCCTCATATGATGGTTTCTCACACAATGTCTAAGTGAGACTAGATGATGTTTTTGCATGTGTTGGAACTAGAGTCCATCAAGTAAGACAATGCCATGATTTATAAGAATTTTCTCCATTTCTTCAATTATACAAAATCAACATTCTTTTGTTGTATGCCTTTTCTTTCACAATATCCACATTTACTTTTCTATTTATTAGGAGGATTACAAAGAATACTCAAATGGAATGGATTTAGTGTGAGAGACACAATCACATGAACCAACAAACTAAAAAAAAAACACCTAGATTGCTCCCCTTGATTTAGAGAGCCCCCCATAATTATTATTGTTGATTGTAGCCCCCAAAACAATGTGTAAGAAAATTCTTATAAGTTGTGAAGATCGGATGCCAAATCGACCATTTATAATGAATGGTGTTTTTTATAAATTATAGAAAAATGGGCAAATCCAAATCTTAAAATTATGAGTAAATTTGAATTCCTTGCGAAATTTTGATATTTGTAAAAAAAGTGCAAAGTTTTGATATTCAAGGTGAAATTTATGCCTCGATAAAATTTTCTTGCAAAATTGGCTTCGAAGGTTAAAATTTTCTATCAATCAACATAAAACAAAATGTCTCAACATCAAAATGTCGATGATAGAACCAAATTTTCGTTGAATACCCACATTGAAAATTTTGACTCCCCATTTGTAAGTTATTGCAAAAAAATCCCCCTTTACAAACACTTAATGGTTTAGATAAAAATGCTAACTAATGTTACAAGGGGTGTAGTGCAATGTAGTTCCTGCCAAGTGTTGACAAGGCAGTTTTGAGAAATCGGGGATTGTCACAAAGAAAAGAAAAAAAAATGCTAGCACTAGATTTTGTTGAAGCATTTTGTTAAACAACCCACACACCTTGTCTATGGTTTTGAATTTTGTATAGCAATTGCCAATGTAGTCATTGCTAACTAGGCCAAATTGAAACTATAGGACTCAATTTTGGTTTTATTTGGAGATATTACATTTGGATTCGAGTGCGTTATTACTTGATAAATGTGGTATGGAGAATACAACTTGTATTACAAAGCTTGGATCCATATTGTATACCCATTCTTTCTTCAAAGGATCCCAATTGAAGAGTTTGTTTATAAGTTGCATCATATCATCTAAATGACTAAATCTAAATAGTAAACAAATTTAATGAGAAAAATTCACCTTGGCCTAGAAAACCAACCTACAAGGTAAGTGGAAACTATTTTAAATTAATTTTATCATAACATATTTCTACTCACTACTATAGATGATATTGTTGCAAGGGGTGACCCTTGGTCTTCCTTTAAGCACTAACGCTTGGGTTTGTGACATGGTCTAACCACCTCCTGTGGTTCTTAACCAAAGCTTGTATCGGGCATTGATAGGTCGATCTTTTGGTGCAACGGCAAGTCCAACAATTGGTATCAAAGTTGGTCACAGGTTCAAACCTCGTGCTTGTGCTGGGGGGGATTGTTGCAAGGTGTGCTTGTATCGGGCATTGATCGATGGAAAATTCACCGCCAGCAATACACCGTGGGAAAATTCACCGCCAAATTCATCGTGGGAAAATTCACCGCGATGACAAATTCACTGCCAAGTAAAATTCACCACTAGCAATTCACCGAAGGGAAAAATTAAAAAAATATATATTATACAATATTGTATCATGAAACAATGGAATTTTTTTTATTTTATATAAAATATTATATATAAAAATTAAATATATTGAATTTTATTTTTATTTTTATTATCATAAATCAAATTCTCTAAAGTTATACGATTAATTTTTTATTATCATAAATCAAATTATTCTTTTGCTAAAAGAAAAAATCATGGCAATGAATTTTCCCATGATAAATTTGTCATGGCAATGAATTTTCCCACAGTGAATTGTTAGCGATGAATTTTCCTAGAGCCCATGCATATAAGTAAAAATACAAAATTCTAAAGTTTTTATATTTTAAAATGAAAAATAAAACCTAATAAGGATGTAACTTTAAATTACATTTACTTTAGGTAAATCCATGCCTCACTTTGATGTATTGCAAAAACATGTGAGCTTCTCCATTTTGAAAGCATCTAAAAATGTAAAAGTATTTATGTTGGCCACTTGCAGATGTCCGAGATTTTTAAATGTTTCACTACATTTGTAAATTTCAGACCATAGAGATATATTACAAGATGCAAATACAAAAAGATCAAACTCCAAGGATGTTGTGATTTAAAGATTGAATTAAGATAGTTAGAGGCTTGATATATTTCCTGTTCACAAAGCAATAAAAATACAACATAGTTATAGAAAAAAAATCAACAAACCCAACTACAGGGGTTTCAATTTGGCAGGGGAATTTAATTACTTTTTACAGATAAAACCTGAGAAATAGCAGTAAAATTTGCAAAGCCATAGGCAACAAAGCTGTTATATGCAAGAGATGAGCAGAGGATTTGGTAGTGGTTGATATTTTTCAACAAATAGAGGGAATTCACTTAACAAGATCAACATGTCATATCCTGCAACTGATTATTGTGTCCTGCCACCTTCACCTTCACAAACATTTTCCCAGGCAACTCTTGCCTCTTTGTGATCTTCAATATAACAGTGTTTAGGTTCTAATTAAGGATTCTTATCTTGGTGCCTAAAACCATAGTCTGCCCTGGAGATGCATTTCAAAGACTGGTATCCGGTACCGGAGACATCTCTCGAAACGTCTCCAGGAGCATGGAAACTTGACGTGTCGTTTCCTGTAAAATTTAAAAGAATTAAAAAATTATATTGTGAAAATTTTTACAATATCATGATTTTTTTTAATAAATTATTAATTTATTAATTTTTATTTATATTAAAAAAATATGACGTCTCCAAATACTCCGTGAGTCTCCCATACTAATACTAGTACCAATCCCCAGGCAACTATGCATAAAACAATACCCAAATCATAATTTCCAAAAACTAGCATTCTTGGCCATCTTACTCACACACCCAAAACAAAATAAAATCAGAACATAAAAACATGCAGTACCTAATATTTTATCTGTACACCCTAAGCTAATTCAACAACAAATATCTACACACTTGCAACAACTAATGGGATGAATAATAAATTCAGAATTGGCAACCCTCAAAAATGGAAAAAGGATGCTCACAACATGTATGCTCTGTCTGACAAATTAGTAGAAAAAAAATTAAATTAGATTCATGTACTTCCTTGTTTATCTGTAGTTTAAAGCTAGGAAATTGTGAGAAATTGAGTTGTAATTTAAAAAAAAAAAAACAAGTTTTTACACAAATGTTAGAAACATGAAGTCAAATGCGTTGTTTGAACCTAGTAAACATTCCTACTAAACAACCCAGCTTCAACGGACTAGTTGGGGTTCTTAAAACTGTACTTACATTATGGAAAGGTTGTGGTAAAAGAGGAATAAGCAGGCAAACACAATCCATCCCATTAAAAATCCCATTTTCTTCTGCAGAAGCATTTTTGTATTTTGGCACCCACATTCAAGTGCAGCCATGGTTGCAACACGCTCCATGATGGCAGAATTCTTGTCAACAAAAGCAAGGTATCTCCACAAAAAATCATCTATGTTTACTTAGAAGTCATGTTCCTGTTTCTGCACAGAATAATAGCACTAGTGATTAGTGAGTTCCAATCTGTAAAAGAATCCTAGCAGACAATAACTAAACTTCACTTAAACCAAATCTGATGACAACTTGAGAAATTTTCTACATCAAAAAATTTCATCATAGGCTTGAGCCAAGACCATAGGTGCTAACATCCCTCCAGCTTTCCCTGCTCCAATTTAGATCTTAACCTAACACTTCCATAAAAAATCAAATCCTTATTCTAGGTGACAGGAATAAGAAACAAATAATAGACTTAAAAATTAACAAAATTATAAAGCATGCTAAATTACTCAAAAATTGAAACTACTACATGTGCAAATTAGATAACAGAATTCCAAAGAAATGACAGAAACAATGAATAAGAAGCATAGGAAATTGCAAAAGGTGTTAAAGAACTGCAACAGGGAACTGGATACAATTTCTTCAATTAGCATTGAAGAATAGCAGGGATGGGAAAGGGCTCGAGGTAGAGCAGTAACAACAAATTTTTTATGGTTTTTGATGTTAAAGCTACACAAGTAATTAATAATATAAATTTGTTAAACACTAAAAATTATATTATTAAACATTTTGCTTAAGTTCATGTTAAAATTTATGTCAATAATATAAAAGAGATATTAGTTAATGTTAAAAAAAATTCTTGTTAGAATATGGTATGTAATTCTATGGAATGAACTCCAATTTTTTTGAATGAATTTTCATAGTTACCATTTTAAAATTTGTACAACTTTATTGAAGTGGATAGTTGTTTCCCTAAAACCTACAACTTGTATGAACTATGTAAATCATGGATCCCAAAAATTAGCTTTCTCATCAGACTCTTTCAAAGGTATACAATAAGAAATGTTTGTGTCATTCAAAATGAAAAGATAATGTGCAAACAATCTCAACCATCAAAAACTTCACTAAAAGTCCTTATTTTATTGAACAATTTAATACGATGGAAAATAATTTAATTATAAAAGGACGCATGACCACATGTGAACCAAACAATACAATGAAATTATTTTTTTGCTTGTTATATTTTTTATTTTAATTCATATAAACAACTTTTTTAAACATAAGAATACACATATTAAATATATAAAGTATTATATTTATATTTTGATAATATATATTATACAAAATAGAATATCTAATAATAAGTACAACTATAGTACATATTTTTATCACTTGGTATGGGCATCCATCAAATTGTGTTTTTTGTTTGGTATGTATGTATGTGATGTGTGGAAATGTGCGAGCACAACACAAAGTGTTAACTTTGACGGAATTGCTCAAAGAAATATGGTCTCATGGCTCCATTTGTTCATTTTAATATATTGTTGGTTCGGTTGCTCTAGAAACACTGATCAGATTGAATATCAATATTTAGAAGTCACCAAATCTGAATGATGAAGATTCTTCATTTTCTTGTTTGATTGATTCCGATAATTATGGTGCTACGAAGATTTACATAGTTCATACAAACCCAAAAGAAACTTACAGAAATCACAAATTAGAATCATATTCTAGTTGTAAACTATGTCTGCTTGACATACAAGAATAGCTGAAAAATATGTATAACGAGGATGTAAAATGAAACGTCGATATGATTTCAATTGAAACTTTAACTATCAATTTCATAAATCAACTAGATCTCTCTTATGAAAGGAATGACTTTGACATAAATATTTTCTTGACTATGTGAATGGAGATTTTTTAAATAATCTCATATATATATAATCCATCATATTATCACATTCATTTATACAACTATCTTCATGTAGCTGTTATTCTCCCATAATCTCAAGTTTATATATGTCAAACTTGAAACTTGTAAAACAGACCGAAATTTCAAGAAATGATCCATAATTCCAATCAAGAACTTTTATCTCATTAAAAACATGTCAAAAAAGAAACAATTGAATAAAAGCATTAAAGATTTTGTCACATTTATTTATAAAAGGACTTAAGACAATCTGTATTGTAGTTAATGTATAGCTTATTTAGGTGGAAAAGATTCCTTGCATACATAACCAGTGCATGGATTAAGTGTGTTACAAGGTGGCTCCAGTTTGGAGATCGAGTTTCCTTAAACTGTTGAGATTGGCGTCAGCAGTACTGTGTATTGCAGGACTCGAGCCGCTGACTGAGCTTCCCACTTGCCACACTTCATTAATACTGGTTTGGTTGGAATCAAGTACCAAGGATGCAAATATTGTTATTTTCCCACTCTCATACACAGCATTCTTGTTAGTCACATTGAGGCTAATAGCTGAAGGATTCAAAGCAGTAGACTTAGAGACCACATGAAACGTGCCAACAACAGTTGATCCATTACTCGATTGAAAGGCAATCAATGCCTGTGTGCCAATCATTCTTAGCCCATGTGGGTTTATCCCCCAACCTACCCACCCCCGAGAAGTAGCAGGGGCGGCCTTGAAAGCTATATCTAGCGATCCATTTTCTGCATGGTATGTATATGACAGAGTAGCTCCTAAACTCAGGTTGTGGCAGGCATGATAAGTTTTGTTCTCACCTACTGTGAATTCTAATGGACAACTTGAATTGGAAGTCTGTGCAGCTGCATCCCAACCAAACAGCAGCACAACGACTCCCAATGTGAAGAACAGGGGACTCTCCATTAGTCAAATTCTACCAAATTTCGATCCTGAAAATTCAATCGTTAAGGAAGGGAACTATGATTGTTGGTAAATTGCAGAAAGTACGCTGTATTATATAGGATGAAACTCAAAGAAATTTATGTAGATAAACGTGTAGGTGTTTGTGGTTGTTGAGGCCATCCATATGGTTCTCTGTCTGAAGAAATCAAATGAAGCTCATGCCTTGGAAAAATTCAATTGGTTTTTTTTCACATTTTTGTCCAATCTAGGGCAAAAAACCCAGTGTGAAATCAAGAATGGCAGGGAAACGTGAAATCATTCCAGATTGAAGGAGACACGGTTGCGAACAGGTTGCGGGTTAAGTTTTTATTTTATTTTATTTTGATGTGATATATAAATTATAATATTAAGTATATAAATTATTCCTCAACGGGGGTAGTTGATCTAGATCATCTAACAGATGACTAAATGCAAACGAAATAGAATTTGATAATGATCCGGAAATACTTTACATAACTTACTATGATTGAATTCAAAAAACTTTGTCCGATGAAGCTCATCAAATCAATTAGAACATACTTGAAATGTTTGTTGGTGTTCGTCCACTTTTATTGGAATGCGAAGGAAAAAATTTGTAGTGCATGCATGTAAGTTAAAAGTTGTGACTCTTATTGGTGCAAGCAATAATAATGGTGATCTTTCATGTGGTACTATTTTTGAGAGGGAATATATATATATATATTTTATCAAGTGTGATTTCCCAATACATGTAGTTTCTTGTATGATCATTGGAAGTGGCCGTGGCATTTTCATGCTAGAAGAGTGTATTACAATTATATTAAAATATTTACATTCTTCAATAAATAGTGTCTAGTGTGGGGTGATTTGTTCAAACTTGTGGTAGCTAGCATGTAGAACAATTGAAATCAATAAAATAAAAAATTGACACTTGTAACAATGAGCTAATGGTTGTTGAACCCCAATCGTGGTTATAAGCAATCTCATGTTGTCCAAGCATGTCAAGCTCATTTAATTGAACAAGTAAACTTGAGTACAATATTGATAAGACCTCCTTATCTCTCTATATCTCTCTTTTTCTCTTACTCTTTCAATTTCCCCTCTCTCCCCACCCATGGAAGGTTAGTTAAGCTATTAAATTTATTATATGTTAATTTAAATAATATAATTGTCAATATATAATTATTATACATTTTTATTTATATATCATAGTATATTCATATTTAATAATTTATAGTATATATAATATAATAATAAATATAATTTATATTTATATTTTATATATTAGAAAATTATATAATCAAATAAAAAATATAAATATTACGTATTGTATTGTAGGAAATTGTATACCTTTACAATTTCACACTTTGTTTGGGTCCTTTAATTAATTGGACTTAATTAACCTCCTAATTTGTCAAATTATGTATTCTAAAGCCTTATTTGTCTTGTTTTTTGAAAGGAAAACCAACATTTAGTTAATGCAATTAATAGTTTAATCACATTGGAGAATGAGTGTTCTGAAATTTTAGGCCAGGGCGAATGGATCCCCTTCAAGTCTTAGGACCCATTTTTTAAATATTTTTTTGTAGTCTTTTAATAATTCAAATTTCATATGTAATTATCGACTTTTAGAATCTAATTTCAGGAAATTAGATAAGCACCTATAAATACATAGTCTTTTTATCATTTGAAATCTAAGGATCAATTACAAGACTTCCTATTGAGCAAATATTATTGTCAAGAGCATTCAAGAGTAGATTTATCAATCAATTGTTGCAACAATCAAGATCCTATCATCATGTTCAAGCTTATGTGTGTTCATGGCATCTTGTGAAGGCTAAAATGCATTGTTGATCCTCCAAGCATCCAAGCATTCAAGCATCCAAAAAATCAAGCAAAGCAAGATCAAGTACCTTGGAGTGATGTGTTTGAATTCAGTCCTCTAAGGGAAGCCATTGAGGGTTTGGTGAGTTGTAGCAAGCAAGAGTTCATTTATAATTTCCTTCTCCATTGTCATTATCTTTCCATCAAGGTTTATTCCCAAACATGCGCTTTGACTAAGAAAAACCCCCATTCAAACACAACAACTTTTATAAAAAAGGAATGACACCTTAAATGTGCTTTCTTGGCAATCCTAAAAGTCTAAGGTGGATGTAATCATTATTTTAATATCTTGCATAACAAATATTGAAAATTGGACTTAATAACTGTTCCATATGAGAATAATAACTCAAGAATTAAAGTATAGGTTTAACATAGTTTATCTTTCTTCTTGTAAGGAACTATTTAAAGTATAAACATCAATATAAATAAAGTTTATCGCATTTTAGTGATTTAAGGTAGTAGAATTCATAGGGTAAAGTGAAAGAGGATGTAAGGAAACATTATAGTTCTCTCCAAAGTGAGAGTTTTATATGGTGTTGTTGAGTACATGAAAGATTTAGTGAGCAATCAAAATACTTAAAGAAGTAATCTTAATTATCGAATAAATATTTATGTATAGTATAAAAAATGATTATAATCAAATGGTTAAACTAATGTATGAATGTATATGGTAGGTAAAGAAGATGGGTTTAGGAGAGATTTATAAACCAAGAATTTACTATTATTAAGGTTTAAATATTGAATAATTTTATGTTCAAAATTTAAGCGAAATAAGATGGAAAAGAGTTTTAGGTTAAATCTTTAATTGCAGGATAACCTAGTAATATGAACCAAGGATAAGATGCAATTAATATGAGCCTTGGCTTGTGGTTGCATAATATTGTAAGTAATGACGACACCATTCAATGGTACTACAACCATGATTTACTAAACATATCTTTAATGTTGAAACTCGATACTTTAATGATTCATTGATACCATGATAAATGCTTTGTATGACTACATGATGTCTACCAATCTCTTAAATATGAGAACCTTTCAATATTGAAATTATTATTATACCTATAATGAAGTGCAATACAAATTGTATACCAAATGGAAGGAAACTTTCATGAATTTTACAATGTTGTCGAGATTGAGTGAGATAAATCTTATGTAGCATCTCTTGATAATCTACTGATGACCATTAAGGCCAGGTTTAGTTTAAATGGAAAGTATAAATAGTTAATCTAGTTTGAGAATCAAGCTATTATAGGAATAACAAGTTACATTGTAAGGTAAATGAAACCAAAAACCTAATAATATTATTATTACTAGTAGTATGGAGTGTATATCTTTATATGAAGATATGATCAACATAGTGTCTCGAGAATGACTCAAACATTGATTATGCTTAATGCAAGTTTATAATTAATGAAATATGTATTTTAAAGTTCAAAAGGATTTAATGGGGACTTTTGATGTATGTTGTTGCTCATCTAAGAGGATGTCATAAAGGATATTGGATTTATAGAACTATATTAAGGTGGGACCTCACTTGGACTCTTGACAAGACTTCTTGCACTATGGATGCATGACAACAATTTGTAACTACTACTTTATAGGGACATGTATACTTTATTAATATCCTATTCTTAGACAGAATTAAGGTTTCCTAGCAACCTCATACCTAGGTATGTAGGATCTACATTATTGGAGAGATGTATATTGGATAATAGTATCTTTGACTAAACCTAGCTAACCCTTGCTCTCTACGTAAGAGAATATTAATATGATTAGAACCTCAATGTGGTGGAAAGAAAAATAATATCAATTTCTAACATTTAATTAACTCAGTAGGGTGGAAAATCATATTACCCTTATTTATTAATTAGACAAGAGGAGTTTTGTGTAGGAATTCCAAGTGCATGTTCCTTGAGAGAGACCTTGTGAGGAGAACTACGTGTGACTTTGATCCATTTGGAAATGGGTACATAGGTGGTCCTTGTGTGAAGGATGTCATTGCCACCTCATGCCCTGAGGGGTAGGGTTTAGGGGGATAACTCTAAGGGTTGAAATTGTTCCTAATTGGTTTGACCTTCTCTCTTTAGTAGGCTTTGATTTGAGACTGAAATGGGTACCAAATGGGTATGATCAAGTTAAGGAAATTTAATAACTTATATTTAATATATAATATGCTTCTATATAGTAAATGGAATGAAGTAAGGAATTTATTTGCTTTATATAGTTGGTATTTATGTACATGTTGGGTAAATTTCATCTTGTGTTAGTCATGTATAACTCTTATGTGTTTTTGAAGTTCAACTCCATACCTAGAGGTCTTTTTGCATAGGCTCTTAGATCTATTGATTGAGATTTAATTTTAAAGGTCACTTAACTAGTATTGTGATTCATGTTATGTATGACCCACCCAAGTGTGAACCTCCAGGGTATTTGAGCAATGACAAGCAATCATTGGACCATTCCAATGATTGATGTTTGGGCTACTACTAGGGATTACCCAACATTCATCGGGTTCACAAAGGTGGATTGTTAGGGGCTACCCTAGTTATGATATAGTAACAAGTAACAAGTTTTCATTGGATTGTGTCAATGGTGGATGCGTAGAGCTATTATTGTATCTTTTGGATTAGTTGGCATTCATTAGGTTCACAGAGGTCGATTGCTAAGGGCTATTTGGGATTTGATATGGTTATGGTTGCATAGGTAGTTATCTTACCCTGCAGATAATGATTTAACTAGAGTTAAGTATTGTATTAGGAGGGTTCACTAGAAATCACCTATAGCACGAGGGTGACAAGTGTCAAGTGTTACCCTAGATTGTGAAGAAGATAGTTAACAACATCACTAAGGTCACAAGGGTGGTATATGTCAAAATTTACTTCTTTTTGGGTAGACAGACTTCTTTCTAGTGACCCATAGGCAATTGAAGTTGGAATCCACTAGGTTGGATAGGTTCTCTACTTGTAGAAAGCTTGGTATGGATGATGGACCCACAATGTAGTATGGGATGCATCAAACCCTCTTCCTAGTTGTTAGATTATAAGGTAAACTATTTGCCAGAACATATTTGAGACCAAAATGTGAAGCTATTAACTCTTGAGACATATTTGGAGAATTTGAGAAAAGACATTTTCTAACAACATGAGTGCTATTCACGGTAAAAAGAATTTTGGGATGTATTAAATGATGCTTATTTATTGATACACTGTTGTAACTTAGTTGAAGATAGTTGCATGGGTAACAATTTGTGACTGCATGAATGGTTGTTTTGTGACTACATGAATGGTCGTTAACCTTGTATTATGTTACATATTGAGAACATATGGCATAAACATTTCATTGTGATTTTATTTTATTTTATTTTTTATTATAAATGTTTGGATGTTTAATTCAAGGAAGGGATGCCTCCAATGTGTGCATATTTTTTATTTATTTATTCATGGAAGGGATGCTTTCAATCCTTAAAGACTTCCAGGAGGAAGTCTATATAAGGGGGGGAGAATGTAAGACCACCTAGTCAGTTAGCCACTCCATTAGTTCTCTACAATGCAAACTAAGAATCTTTTAATA
>VDFB02090732.1:0-83605 GCA_007258455.2 Sequoia sempervirens
AGAGAAATAACAATTTATTTGTGTTTAGATAGTTATGCATATAATGTTTTCAATGAGCATAATTATTAAATGTTTTGAGAATTGATGTTAAGTTAAAAAGAAAGATACTTTCTCTCTTTTAATTGTTTGACTGGATTTAATATGTCCCAATGGTAGATGTATAATCGTTTTAAGTTGTTTTAAATTTAATTGGGTTAAAAGGGGGAAATTTATCTTTACGTGATTTTAAGTCTTCTAGTTGTAGTCTCTTTAAGGGAGTAAATTTGATTTTGGTTCCATGTGATTGAACAAATTAGGGTAGTGCACCTGATTTTGTGAACGAATTGTGATGTTCATTGTGGTATATTTGGTATTATATGTTGAATTTGTGCACTTTGTCTACCCTAGATAATGAACTTAGATTCCTTTGTTATGTTTAGGGGAGTGGCTTTTTGTAAGGGCCGACACACAAAGTGGTGTCAGGGTAACTTGCAAAGAGTTAGTAAGTCAGTGATAACTAAAGAACACAGTAGTTAGATTAAAATCCTTAACAAGATATTATGCCTCGCTTATGACTCTTGAGCTAGTTCAGTCTTGAGTATAAGATGAGAAGGCCTGGAATGGAAAATCGATGTCTTGTTTCTTCAAAGACATTCGATACTGCAATGATTGCAATGGAGCCGGGTTTCGTAAGAGGTTACCAGGGTAACCCATGTTGGGGGCCGGAACCTAGGAAGAAACACCAGGGTAACCTTTGCAATATTGTGATGACACTCCACCTAAAGTAACAAGTTAACCTTGTGTATGTAGTACATTCAATTATTTTAAGTCTGGAAGTAATGTAACCATTAGTCAATTTTGTACTTATGTCTAGGGTTAGTAGATTATGTCTAGGTAACCATATTACTATCTCCTAGCACAGGGGTGGACCTACGGGTACCACATGGTTGGGTGGAACGTGCACCTTTCTCCGTTGGGTCCCCAGTTTATGATCATGGTGTCGAGAGCTTCATGGATGGAGAGCTCACACTTGGAAACTTATGTGTACTTCTTCATTGTATATTGTAAATCTTGTATTTGAAAACATCCCTCAATTGTTTATGAGGTGAATATTGTAAATGTAACTTGTAATTATTATTGAACTACCTCATCAAGATGGATGAGTATTGTATATTTTATCAAATGCAATGTATGAAACATGTTAGTGCTAGATGTTATCTTGAATGGAGTTTCAAATGAAATGCAATGTTTATCTTTATGTTAATTTAAATGTGCAATAACTAAAGTCGTTTATGGAAACTCAAAGTAGTGTAACGTCACATAGCTTAATAAATGTATGCAACTAATTAACTTAATAATTATACTTAAAAAAAAAATTACACTTTTATACACAATTGCAACATTCCTTAGGTTATTATGACGGGGCATTACACAGTATATCTTTCAAACCTCGGTAAAGCTCATACCGAAGACTTCTTCTCCTGGTGATGCACATCTCTATCGACATAACTTTTGAATCGGAAAGAATCTATAACTTCTCCCCAATAGCCTTTGAATACCCTTGAACTTGGTTCGGCCAAACAATAGCCACTTCACTAAGACCTTCCCTGATGCACATAAGTCTTACCGAGATATTTGTTTACAAGCCAATCAGTAAGACAAAATGATTTCGTTATGAGTTCATGCCAATACCAAACAGTCTTGCCTAAACAACCCCTTTGTGCATTAGTCGGTATGACATAGTGTATTCGCCCTGACATTACATCGATGCCCCAACATATGCCAATATATTTTTTATATATGCCTATCGACAAGAAAAAATACTTCGCCAAGACATTCTCCCAAATACCTTTAGCTTCACCGATATACTTCCACATGCGCCGGTCGGCGAAACACAATATATTCGCTATGACTTCACTCCGACAATGATTCCCTTTGCCGAAATGACTCCTTTTGTCACCAAAACAAGAAAATTGTCCTATCGATAGTCTGCAACAAACATACATTAGAAAAAATTTAGGTCGGGGAGACTTTTACCATGTCTTACCGACTTGGGTCCTTTAATGAAATATGAAAGACTTGATGGATTCAATGGATTTTATTACAGAAAATAAGCAAGACAATACAAAGAGAGACTTTTATGCTTATGATGAGGACTCAATGCTGGAAACTCTTAGATGCAATAGATTGTAAGAATTTAAAATTTTTACAATTCTAACACCATTCTCTAAAAAATCAAATTGAATTAATTCATTTCTCACTCAAAATTGAAATTTCCCTCAAAGGGGACTCATTCGCCACCCTTGGCAAATGGGTCTCACTATAGGGGACTCATTAGCCCAAGGTGGAGAAACGGGTCCCACTACTGATGTTTGAACGTGGATTTTTGGAATAAGGTAGAATTAATTTTTTTTCTAGGTTTTAACTGATTTCTTAGGTAAAACGAGCCTTGAGATCAAGAATAATGGGTCTTAGGGGCCTACAAATGTTGTTTTGAGGGATAAATGATGTAAAAGGACTCAAAATTGGGTCTAGTTACACATGAAATTGTCTCTTTTCTCAAGAGGGTCCAATTTTCTATAGTGCATTCAACCCCCACTTTAGTGTGCATATGAATCTATATGCATATGTAAGCTAAAGGATTCTAAATAGTGCACTTCATTACAAAAATAGGATAGTCATTCAAAAGATGGGGGATCAAAGCCCCCATTGTAGTTTTTTGCAAAACCACAACATTAGAAACTTCATTCTACCACACACATTCATTAGTTATACAAAAATCCTTTTATCTAATTCCTAGGATTCTAATTCAAGGGTAGATGTATGTCCCCCCCTGATTTCGCCTACTTTACAAAGATGGAATCAAGGTAGCAATCTGCCACATCGAAGAAGGAACAACATATCATAGGGAATTTCCAAGTACCATGCCACATAAAAACCAATGTTTGATAGTGTCGGGTGCAGAATCATGATTCCAGTGCATTGAACAATGTCAAAAGCATATTTCCCTAGCTTTTGTTATGTTAATTAAAAGGAAATAAATGATAATTAACTTTAAAAGGAAATAACCCTAAAGTGATACATAAGAGTAAAGGTGATAAAAATCTGTTAAAATGAGTGTAAGAAAGTAACTTGTCACTTACTATTGCATTTTACCTTTTTGTAGTGTGAGAGTGACAAGTAAGACAAGAAGATGTCGAGTAGACGAGAGTATATGCCATCATGATTGAAGTTGTGTGAGCAAGTACCGTGCGACGAGCTGTATTATGAGGTGATTTCGTTCGAAAACTATTTCTTTGCGATTTTGTTATATTTTAATGATTTGTAATACATAATAGGTTAATTTAAGGTCTTAGAATTTTTTTTTGCAAAGTGTCCCCTTTTTTCGCAAAGCATCCCATTTTTTTGCAAAGTGTCCCATTTCTTCATGAAGTGTCCCCAAAAGGGTTCTAAAGTATTTAGGGCCTGTAGGAAAGTACACTAGATGTACATTATCACATTATCACACTTGCAAGTAGCGTGCGACAAGTTGTATTATGAGGTGAGTTGGTTTGAAAACTATTTCCTTGTGATTTTGTTATATTTTAATGATTTGTAACACATAATAGGTTAATTTAAGGTCTTGTAATTTTTTTTTGCAAAGTGTCCCCTTTTTTCGCAAAGCATCCCTTTTTTTTTGCAAAGTGTCCCATTTCTTCACGAAGTGTCCCCAAAAGGGTTCTAAATTATTTAGGGCCTATAGGAAAGCACACTAGATGTACATTATCACACTTTCCTGATGAATGATGTAAAAATTGAATAAATTAGATAAATTTTATAGCATTTTGTGATGATTTTTGTAGGTCCCTGCCTAGTCGCGATTGTAGCTAGGGGGTAGGTAGCTTACTTTTTTGAGAGATCATGCTCCAGCACTATCAGCAACAAAGATAGAGAATTTACATATAGTGGGTATCTATTGGGAATATCTTATGCCACCAATTAGATACCATGATGCCATGCTTATGGCCCTGTGTGAGCATTGAGATGCTGATACATGTACATTTCATCTTCCCACTAGGGAGATAACCATCACTCTCAAGGATGTACACCACATTCTTCATGTTCTTATTTGAGGAGAGCAGGTATACTTCCAGGGGGATCGTTCATTCCATGAAAAGAAGAAAGACATGCAATATTGTTTGGGTGGCCTAATTCATGACGAGTGTGTGAGAGCATGGATTGAGCTTCTCATGCTACTATATTCATGAGATCCTATTGTTAGATAGATTATGATGCACATAGTGGATCTCATTCTCAATCCTAATGGATGAGTGGAAAACTTAGATGGAGGATTGGTACATTTGATTTGAGGGTAGTCAATGCATGGGGTCACTACATCTTAGCACATTTATATTATGATCTTGGCAGATTTGTATTTTGAGAGATCGATAGTATGGTGCATTGTATGCTTCTATAGGTATGGTTCCTCGAGCATATCACATGTATCGGGCCTGTCAGGTCCCTTGTACTATAGCTGCAGGATATCCATGAGCATTCAACTATCCACTATGATTCCTATGGAAGTACAAAGATCTACATTATTTGAGGGTGAGATTTGATCAATTGGAGGAGGATGCGATATTATAGAGACCCTATCTACTCACTCTACAGTGGCCAAATCCCATAGGATAGCTGAGGAGGATGTAGATGGATAGATTTCTAGCAAGGAGGAATGGCTATGTCCTACGACTGTCCTATTATGGGCGAGTCATGTGATAGTTTGGACAGTGTAGACACCACCGAGGGCATAATCCTTCATTAGGATATATGTACGGAGTTCCCCAAGGCTGGGTGATAGGGTTTGACTCACTATAGACCATGTTATCCAAAGTGACTCAAATGCATCATATCATGATCAACCACCAGTTTCCAATGTAGATTATGTTGGTAGCATAGATGAGCACGAGGAGTGGTGATCAATGACACGACTAGCTCTTGTATTCCCCATGGATGCCCCTATAGGTGATGATGAAGTAGCACCAAAGGAGGGAGATGAGCCAAAGGATAGAGTAGAGGATGTACAATATAGGCCATCAAATATATTTACTGATTTCATTGATGATGAGTATGAGTCAGAGGTTGACCTTGACTATGAGGATCAGGATGGAAGAGAGGAGGATGAGGAGGATTATTACAAGGAGGAGCCACCTTTCAGTGAGGGGGATGAGGTAGTGACTAAGGATTAGGATGAGCATTGAGAGTCCTCACATACTTATAGGACCAAATCACATGCAGTGGCTATGGCAGACATTGGTACCTAGAGTTAGAGAGAGGCTTGCACATCCTCTATGCCTCCCAGAGAGGAGACTGACATTCCTCACACATTTATTGACATAGGTAATGATTTTTTTATTTTACACAAGTTATTTAGTATATTTATGTTTTCTTTATATATGATGATGTGTATTGATTGTGCACCTTGTCTACCTTGCAGGAGTGATGAGGAACTGGTGAGAGTTCTACCGTCAGGCTACTATAGAGATAGAGCCTACATCCATCAATGAGGAGATAGATCTGAACTACATGCCCCCAACAATTGTTAAGGAGGAGCTAGAGTCACTCATGCCATTCGCAAGGTTATGAGTAATTTACGAGAGTGTGTGGAGATGACTTCGTCAAGATGAGAGTGTAGGAAAGTCAATGTAGACCTCAGTAGAGGTTGAGATACTGCATGCAAAGCTAACACAGCTACGAGCAAAGAGGGATCAAATTGCAGAGGAGCGGCTTCTGGCTGTTGGTCAAGTTTAGGGTCTAGAGTATGCACATAGATTGGGAAGTTCTCAGTAATGATCACATGACCATTTCATGACATCTAAGGACTAGATCGTGAGTGTCAGATCTTGAGGGGTCTAGCTCTCACAGACCTTGGTGATTTTGTATGAAATATTGAGATGTATACAACATTATGATATATGAATAGATACATGTGTACTTAATGTTTTTAATATTGATCTTAATTTATTTGAATGTTAAATGCAATGTGGTTAATTAAATGACTTTATGGTAAAAATATTTAATGAATGTCCACATGATTTAACATGATTAAAGTGATCTAGTTTAAAACTTATTTTAGTGTTATTGTAGATACAACATTGTTGATTAGAAATTATGTTAAATTAAATACACCTATTACTCATATAAGGATTTAACTTAACATAACAGAAGGGTGAATAGCATGAATCCTAAAGTAATTATAACATTATTGTAAACAATTACCTTAGTGTTCAAGACAAACTCAAGATGAGGTGTCAAGAACGAAGAAATGTGAAAAATTATTTAAAATGACATTAAATAACTTTTAAAAACATTGCTTTAACAATCATGTTATTCAAAAGATGTTAGAGGTAATACTGACATAAATGTGCGGCATTAATAGGTTTCTTAAGGGGTGTTCCATCAAGATCTGTTAAGACATAAGAATCAGACCCATAATTGTTATGGAGTGTGTAATGTCCTAACCAGTTAGGGCTGAATTTATCCTTTTCCTCATTGTCAGCACTGGTGTTATGCTAGTTTTCAATAAGAAAAAAATTGCCCTTAGAAAATGTTTGTGGGATGACCTATGTGTTGTGTCTTTGTTGTAATTGTTTGATGTGAGCTTGGAGATTTTCAAGATTGTTAATGTGTGTTTCATAGAGCATCTCAAGTTGGTGCAATCTTTGATCTTTATAAGTTGCATCATCAATAAGTTCTTGAAGAGAAATTCACAATGTGGGAATTTCTAACTCCAAGGGAATGATTGCATCTGTGCCATAAAAAATATTATAGGTTGTTGTTCCTGTAGAGGATCTAACACTCATTCGATAAGCCCAAAATGCACAATATAATTTTGTATTCCAATCTTTATAATTTTTATTGTTATTTTTCTTAAGAATTTGTTCCAGAATTCTATTAGTGTTTTCAGCTTGTCCATTAGATTGTGGATAATATGGCATAGAAAAGTGATGCTAAATTTTGAACATTTCGAGAAATTTCTTAACTTCATTTTTCTTAAATGAAGTTCCATTGTCGGAAACAATGGTGGAAGGAAGTCCAAAGCAAACGGGTATGTGGCTAACGACTTTTTTTACCCAAAATTGATGAAATGAAAATGGTTTTTAAAGGAGATTCTCAACTTTCCACCAATACAAATTATGCTTTACTTTGAATTTAATAAGTAATTATTATTCATTTTCTATTCAAATTATGACTAAATTCTTAATTGATAGATTAATTGAAAAAAATTTATAGCTTTCAAATGGTGTCACATTTTTTGAATCCAAAACATGTGTCACATTCTATGCTTCACATAATATAGGATTAAAAAAAGAAAAATTAAATTTCATGAAGTTTTGAACAAGTTAAGGTGGTCAAACATACAAGTTTTTAATATTTTTTTAAAAAATTAATAAAAAATTCATAATTAATTATTTACTTGGCAAAAAATTACAAAAAAATATGCATCACATCCGGACATGAGTCCTCTACTTCTATATAAAATCTTATAAAAAAATATTATCATTTTATTGTGGTTAGGGTGGTCAGACAGACACCTTATTTTTTCCATGAAATTTAAGTACTACTATATTGAAATTTCCAATTTTCACCAACTAGATTTATTTTTTAAACAAACCTAGTAGTTTCGAAACTACATTCAATTTGCTATAGATTCTATTCTTACATATTTTTGAAATAATATAGATAACTTATTCAAATTTTTATGTCAAGTTGCCTTACTCTGATTTTTCTATTTTTTTGCCACTTAAGGGCATGTTTTTTCCATGATGATCCTACACATACCCAAGTAATTATGTGTTCTAAAATGAATCAAAAAATTACTTCAACAACTGTAGAATGAAGAGGAATAGCTTCAACCCACTTTCTGAAATAGTCTATGGCAGATATGATAAACATATGTCCAGTAGAAGAGGGAGGTGAAATTTTTCCAATAAGATCCATTCCCCGTACTAAAAGCGGCCAAATGGGAACTTTGGCATGAAACTCAAAAGCAGAAGCATGCATAAAATTGTTATGCTCTTGACATTTACGACATCATTTAACATAGTTGAAACAATATTTCTCCATATGTCTCCAATAATAACCCATACAAAGAAGTTTTTGCACTAATCTCCGTCCTCCAAAATGACCTCCACAAGCACTAGCATGAACCTATTCAAGAGCTATAGGAATTTCATAATCTTTAAGACATCATAGTAAGAGACCATTAAAAGATCGTCTATAAAATGCATTAGCGAGGATGACGTATTTAGTTGGTAGTTTATGTAAATACTTTCTAGTATTCGTCATTGTAGGCTTAGGAATAGTACCATCTTTTAAATAATTGCATATTGTATCATACCATTCACACAAGTCATCTTGAGTTATTAATAAAATATCCAGTAATAGAGTATCAATCAAGGGTTTCATAATGGGATGGATAACAAAGGTGAAATTTGTAAAAGTATTGTGTGAGGATATTAAAGAGGTTGCACTCACCATTGCATATGTGTGTTGATTGTCTTTGTGTTGGATGTTATCAATGGTGAATGATTCAAACTTCTCTAATAGTTTCATTATAAGGTCCTTGTATTTTAATAACTTGTCATGTTTAGTTTGATATGTCCTAGTAATTTTTTTGATGACTAACTGTAAATTACCAAAGATCTTGATATTTTTAGCATCCATTGTTAAAGTAGCTCACAATCCCACAATTAATGCCTCTACTCAGCTGTGTTATTTGTGCATAGGAAATTTAATCGATAAGACAAGGGAAGAGGTTTTCTATTGGGTGGAATCAATACCACTCTAGCACTAGAACCTATTCTATACTTAGAGCCATCGAAATAAATTCCCATGTTTTAATATCAGTGGATAAGACATTATCATCAGGAAAGGAGTCATGATTAGGTAAAGCGAGAGGAGAAGGAGCCTCGATGAATTGATTGGTTAAGGCTTTTCCTTTGATTTCTTTTTGTGAAACAAACTTAAGGTCAAACTCAGTTAACAACATTAACCACTTAGCTAAGCATCCAGAGAGATTGGTTTTACTACAAAGATGTTTGAGAGGATCAAATTTTTTCATAACATGTATTTAAGCATTTAGTAAATAATGTCTCAATTTACTAGTGGCGAATGAAAGAGCTAAGCATTTTTTCTCAATTGGTGAGTATTGAGTTTCGTAGTCAATTAATGTTCTACTAATGTAATAAACAAGATTTTATTTTCCATGATCATCTTGTTGAGCTAATAATGTTGCGAGAGCATGGGCTGATGTGGCTATATATAGGATAAATGGTTTGTTTAGCATAACAGGTTGTAAAACAAGTGGAGTGGCCAAGTATTCCTTTAAACTCACAAAATCCTATTTACAATCCTCATTCCAATCAAAAGGTATACCCTTTTTAAGAAGGTGTGTGAAGGGTAATGTGTGATCAGTTAGAGATGCTACAAAATGACAGATAGCTTGAATTCAACCTTGTAACGTGCATAATTGAGAGATGTTCTTGGGAGGTAGCATGTTAATAATTGCATCAATTTTCTTTGTGTCCACCTCAATGCCTCTATGAGATATGAAAAATATTCCCACTATCTATGCCAAAGATACATTATTTTGGATTTAAACGCATATTATATTTATGTATTCGTTCAAATATTTTCCTAAGAACAGATACATTGTCTTGTCTTGTGAACGATTTAGCTAAAATTTCATCAACATAATCTTCAAAAATTTTGTGGATGTAATCATGGAAGATCAATTTCATTGCTCATTGATAAGTTGCGCCAGCGTTTTTTAAACTGAAAGGCATGAAAACCCAACAAAACATTCCCCAAATAGTTTTAAAAAGCAATTTTGTATTGATCTTGAGGGTTAATAAAGATTTTATTATAACCTTTAAATCCATCCATGAATGACAACAAAGCATGTCCTACAGTTGAATCTACGATCATGTCTATATTAGGAAGTAGAAAATCGTGTTTTAAAGAAGTTGTATTCAAATCATGAAAATCCATACATATCCTAATACGATTATCAGGTTTAACAACTGCAACAATGTTTGAGATCCAAGGAGAATAATCAATAGGTCTAATGAAGCTTGCATCAACGAGTTTTTCTAGCTCTACTTTAACATGCAAGGCTATATAAGGATGCATTTTTCTTATCTTTTGATGAATAGGTTTAGCATTGTTAGCAAGAACAATGTTGTGTGTCAGAATTTTTAGATCAATTCTTGGCATGCCAGAATATTTCCCAGAAAAAATGTCAGGGAAATCATGAAGTAAGGTTGTAGTATCCTCTTGTTCATCATCGTCAAGGCACTTTCCAATCTTAATAACTTTGTCTTTATCTTCAATGTCCATTTCCACATCAATTATATCTCGTAAAGGGGGTGCATTGGATTTAGGAACCTCATATTCATGAGACTCTTCAATGGTATTACTATTGCTTTGCTTGGTAATTATTATAGGATGATTAACCCATGGCATGGGAACAGTAGTGGATGTGTTATCATAAAATCCTAATACTTGTTCCAGAGCTTCATCACTATCAAAATAATGCCATAATGGTGGTAGATTTTGATCAAGCAATTCAGGATGTTTGATTGTGAGTTGATGTTGTGGTTGACATGTGATGGCGTTAATATTTAAGGATGGTCGTTGAGTAGCTTCTTTCATTTTAGAAAAAGAATATCCCAATCCAATTTTTTTCTTACGTATTAGGTTTGATAGGAACATGAACACCTTGTTCATGTTTTCCATATCCTTTTCCAGTATATCCTATTTGCTTCACAAATTCATAACCTTTCCCATAAATTCTTTACATTTCTCTTGGATTCAGTGGGGATTGATAATCTATCTCATTGAAATCGGTTGTGTATGTTACATTTTCTTCTAAGCGAGAGATAGGTGTTTGAGAAGACTATTCATAATTTAAAGTAGATATGATGGTTGGTTGTTCTTGTTTCTCATCTTTCTTTTTTGTGAGTATATATTTTCCCATAAATAAAGGTGTGAATTATAAAGATCCCCAATCATCACCAAATATCTTAGAGGGAAATTCTTCATCATTGTGTTCAACTTCAAGAGGATCTAAGTTGGATGTTGGAATTAATGTTTTTAGAGGACTTGTAGCTCCTTTTTTGAGGTGTAAGCAACTTTCAGGCTCAGGATCTATTTCAATCTAATAAATGTGATTGTTATAGACATATTTCATGATATGATGAAGGGTTGAAGGTATTGCATTCATTTCATGAATCCATGGTCTTCCTAAAAGAAGATTATATGAAAGATCAAAAGGCATAACATGAATAGGAGTTTGTAAAGTAGCAACCCCAATCGTAATAGGTAAAGTGATAATACCAAGCAGTTGCTTTGTTGTATTGTCAAATCCTTGAATGAAGACAAAATTAGGTACTATTTGTGACTTATCAAAGCACAATATATCGAGGAGATTCACACTACACAAATTGAGAGCAGAACCATTATCAATAAGAGTTCTTTTAATACCTATGCAATTGAATTGAGAAATTATCATGAAGGCTTCATTTAGTTTTCTCAACTCTAAAGGAGGGAGCTCATTTTGATGAAAGGTAATATCTAGATTAACTTGATTCATGCCTTGGATTAGAGCTGCCACATCATTCGGAGTTGTACCAAGGGAAAAAAAAATTCTAAAGTTGTTTGAAGCATAGTTATATTTTGGTGAGTTCTAAAGTAAATCCCAAAGGGAAATCTTAGCAAGAGTATTCTTTAATTTTTCAACAAGGTCATACTCCTTTGTATGTGGGAGGTAACAAGGAGCACTAGGCAGATTGGGTAAAGGTAAAGAAGTTGGGGGAGGTTGTGGCAATTGTGGATTGCTTTGGGTATTATATGTATGAGCAACAGTAACATTACTAGATTGCTACAACATATTTGTTTTAGGTGGGTAAAGGGTGTATTTAGGTTTATTGGAAGGATGAAGCTTATGCGAGGGAGGATAAAAAATGAGTTGAGGTTGAATCACATTAACATCTTTGGTTTCAGAGGGTTTACAATCAACTTTATTAGAGGACTTAGACAAGACAAAGTCTTGGAGAGCTTCATCTAACATATCCAGGTCATTATTATGTTTAATACTTATGTTGTCATCACAAATGTTAGGGAATTTGGTGTTGACTATTGATGGTTGATCACAACAAACTTTAGCAGATGACATAGGTGAGGTGAAGTCTTGAAGGGCTTCATCTAGCATATCCAAGTCATCACAACTAAAAGGTTTGAGGGGTAAGGTATTGATAGTGATCTTGAGTTTCTCATGACAAGTATTAGAGGATGAAGTGAGTGAGATGATACCCTTAAGAGCCTCATCTAACATAGCAACATCATCACTACTAAATGGCTTAGATGAGATATTGTTTCTATATTCAATCATTTTTTTGAAAGGTTGTGTTGAAATTTGTTGTTGATTGTTTATATTTGCTAATGTTTCCTCAATATATGCTGATCTAAAAGGACTATGAAAGAGCACTGGGAATGGAACTTGCAAAAATCTAATACTATCCATAAATGCCATGACATAAAATGATGCTTATACAAAGTAAATAGAAAAGTATTGAACAATAACAAAGAAAAAACTAAAACCTACATAAAAATGAAAATTAAGAAACTGGATTCTAAAAATATAGAAGTAAAATATGCACTGGGATTGATTTTCTCAAGGTGGCGAATGAGTCCCAAGGAAGATTTCTAGGGTTTTTCTATTTTTTTGGTATTTTCTTATGGATTGAGATCTATACAATGTAGATATATACATGAAATGTAGAATTTTGAAATGATTTAAGAAAATGAAATGCAGGAATGAACTTTGAATGAAAATGCCACTAATGGACTTAAAAGAAACCCTAAAATGCCAAAATTAATGCAAAATTCTAATACAATTGAGATCTAAGATACAATTTAAAGATGGAAATGGAAATTTCTAATAGTATGAGATGCAAAAATGAAATTTAAATGAAGTTTTCACTAATGCAAAGTAAAGAAGCCCTAGTTTGCAAAAGCAAAGAAATATCCTAATTGAATGTTGATGCAAATGAAGTCTAAGATGCAATATGCAATTGAAACCAAAAATGTAAAGATGCGGTTTCACCAAAATGAACAATTGATTTTGGGTAGGGCTTATAAACTACTCTTGCACTCTTAGGATATTCCACCTAAAAGGAGAGATACAAACCCTACACTCAAGGAAATCTAACGAGTTCACTCAAATAATACAATGTATGATGTAATTAAGCCTAAATGAGATTATTTAAATGCAACTAAATGATCTTTTTGAATGATTATGAATGTAAAACCTAAAAATTATGCAATGTTTGAAAGCACTGTGATGATTGCAAATTAACCTAAAATAATGAATAAAAACGCAAATTAAATTAACAGGAATTCAAATCTTAGAATGTGTGCACCTGAGAAACTGAAGAGAACTAAAATGTAATCTATAAATCTGACAAGGTCTGATTTTGGGCTGACTGGGACTCATTCGCCACTGATGGTGAATCAATACTAGATTAGGGCTTTTCTGCACAGGAACTGTTTTCTGCAAATTAGGTGTCCAAATCTACATCTGACTCCAAAATAGTACTTTAGAAGGGACTCATTTTCCATGCATGTCAAATCATTCCACTTTCAAATCTCTGTGATTTCAAATATTTGATCTGCACCTTAACACCTATATAGTAGTTTTTGATGGAAACCCGAATTGGGATCTCAGAAAAATCCAACAAAACAACTTAAAATTGTTTGTCTAATAGGGGGGGGGGGGTGTGTTTCCTTAGTCAAACTCCTAGTTGGGTATTTAAACCTTGAATGAATAAAAATTTGCATAAAACCATAGCCTTAGGTGTGTTAAAGACTAGGAAAATCTGAAATATGACAAAAACCCTATTCTATAGTGCAAGAATGAGAGATTTAAATTATGCTTGTATGATGCAATATCTCAACCCTAGAAATCTAGCAACACATCAAGAATGAAGATAAAGTGACATACAAGGGAAAATAAATGAAATATAAACCTTAAGTTGAAGATAGAGATGTAATAGAAGATGGAATCACTTTGAAAACAAGTCTTTAGGTGTGATTTGATGGATAGTTGCATCACCTCAACCTAGAATTCTCCATTATTCACCATAGGAATCCATCATCAACTCTTTGTAATGTTGAAATTTTATCCAAGAGATGAGCTTCAAGACTTGCAAAATTCTTTAATTTTATGCCCTAAAACCTCAATCTTTACCAACAAAACTTGTTATAGAAGACTTAACTTTAGAAATTACTTTTTTTGAATGACTAAAAGATGTGTAAAATGATTAAAAATGAGTATTTTTAAGCAACAAAACCTAATTTTCCCGTTATTTAGACCTAAGAGGTCAAAATTCTTTGAAAAATCAAATTGAATTAATTCATTTCCCACTCAAAATTGAAATTTCCCTCAAAGGGGACTCATTCACTCAAGGTGGTGAATGGTTCCCACTACTGATGTTTGAAGGTGGGTTTTTGGGATAAGGTAGAATTAAATGTTGTTTTTTGGGTTTTAACTAATTTCTTAGGTAAAATAGGCCTCTAATCAAGAATAGTGGGTCTTAGGTGCCTATAAATGTTGTTTTGAGGGATAAATGATGTAAAGGAACTCAAAAGTGTATCTAATTGCACATGAAATTGTCTCTTTTCTCAAGAGGATCTAATTTTCTACGATGCAATCTAATTATCTCTTCTTTCTAGCTATGTAGTGTAAATAATTTTTCCATTAAGACCACTATAGTAATGCAGGTTTAATCATCTCTATCCTATGCCAAATCATAAGCACTTGAAGCACTACTTATTTGTGTCTCAATAACATCCATGGCATCCTTTATTTTTTTTGTGACATCTAGCCACTTCTTACAATAGAAAAAACAATGCTTTTTCCTCTTCCTCACATGCTTGCACATCCTTCAAAAATTCTTCAACTTTTTTGTGTGAATATGCACACTTCTTTGTGATATCCAACAATTTACTCTCTGCAAGACTTGCCTCAACTTTTTTTTCAACTTGACCTTTTATTTTAGAGGCATATTCCTTTAAGGAATCAATCAAGAACTTGAAATTATCCATTGTAGATAATGATGTATCAATGTTTGAATTGGGAGTTATCTCCTACAATGTCTTCATAGCTTCATCCATCAATTTAATACTCTTTTGATATTTTTCAATGATCTCTTTTCTTGTTGATGTGTGAAACACATCTCCTAGTTGCAACTTATGTATGGGAGAAATTTTGTCAAAGACCACACTACCTTGTTGCATGGGTAACTACAACAATTGAGATGAGACAATCAGTTGGAATCTTACTTTATTAGACAAAAGAGTTTATAGAGGATTACCAGATGAAGATTCACTAAGAGGCTTAGGTAACTCTATTTTCTCAGCTTCTTCATCCTTCCCAAACTCAGTATTCTCCTCTTCCTCTATCTTTTCTTCATCTTTGAAGCTCTTCTCCTTATCTTTATCTTCATCATCCTTTCCCTATTCATCTCCATTGTCTTTGTTCTCTTCTTCTTTCTCATTCTCTTCACTTTTGTCTCCTTCTCCTTGTCCTTTATCAACACCATTCTTCTCACCTTCACCGAAGGTTTGTTCTGTGTCTATCAGAGGAACACATGTCTCTAAATTATATTGACCAGTATTTATCGAAGGAATAGAAGAATTATCTACTATTGTACCATTTCTTACTGAAGGAATAGAAGTGTTATCTTGTCAAGTTTCCTTTGCAACTTTTGCAACTTCCTCTTTTTATTGCACTAG
The DNA here is from genome assembly GCA_007258455.2 of Sequoia sempervirens. Lineage (NCBI taxonomy): Eukaryota > Viridiplantae > Streptophyta > Pinopsida > Cupressales > Cupressaceae > Sequoia > Sequoia sempervirens. The sequence continues at coordinate 15,814 of VDFB02090732.1, forward strand.
TTTTTATGTATCTAGAGGATTATTTTCTAGATTTTCCTTTGCATCAGTAACTCCAAAATTGATCTCATTCTCATGTTGAGCATCATCTATGTGTATTTATCCTTCTTCATTGAGTTTTGGGGCACCAAATTCATCATTTAGGCCTTCTTCATTTCCTAGGAGAAAACTTAACTTCTATAAAATTTCCTCAACTTTCTCATTATACTCTTTCTAGATCATATCATGATCATTCTGATCCATTCCCATAAGAATTATATTTACCTTCTATTTTTTTCTTAGCTCCTTGTTGTAGATGGTAGCCAATGTCGATTGGTCTGTTTTAGTCAAGGGAGCACTGACCCTCTCTAGAGATTCATCTTTCACTTTTTCATGCTCTATAATTGCATCCTCTCTTCTTTTTAACAAAACAATCCAAACATCATTTGGTATGTCCTATATATTTTGTATATCTACTTCAAACACAATAATATATTTAACTATGGCTTCAATTATGGTAGATTGATCTACCTTATTAGCTTCCTTGTACAATTCTATTGTTTCCCTTAGCATCACATTTTTCACTACACTATTGAAAAGTGATTCAACCTTCACAGGGAACTGAGATCTCTTTGAATTTTTTTGTTTCTTTTATTTTACCAAAGGCTTCTTTGTTTCTTTATACTTCTTCTCTAGAGGAGCCTATTTGGCTTCCTTCACCTTTTCCCTCTTTTGAATTTTGAATCCTTCTTTCTCTTTCTCATCTTCCTCCTCACTTTCTGCATCTACAATATGAATTCTCTTTCTTTTCTTGATCATAGGGGCTTAATCCTCTTCCAAATTTTCTTCCTCAATAATATTGATGCCAATTTCCTTTTTTCTAGTGGCCTCCTACTTGACTCTCCTTGTAGCATCAACAAGGGGTACTATGGTAGCGATTTTCTTTGTTTCTACCCTAGTGGTATGAACTACTAGGGGGTAGTTGTAAATTTTCTTTTCTCACTAGCTACAAGAAGATTTGTGGTAGAAGATCTTCCAAATCTCCTTGAGCTTACAGAGGCTTCTACTGCACTCATTTCAACTCTAGCTTGATCTTTGGTATACTTAACTTTTTGCATTGAAAGACCACTTTTGTGTGCATATATGTTAAGCATATTGTCAAAATTATTTCTCATCACTAGTTTCTTGAATTCCAAGTGGAACTGTATTGAATTTTCTTCATAAATCCCATACCTTGGTTTGTTGGGATCTTTAGGATTGTTCAAAAATACCTCTACACATCCAAAAATTTCTACCTTAGAGACTTCATAACCTAGTTCTAAAACCCAAATGGTCCTAGGTTTTATTGCTTCCATTATACAAAATTCTTTGGAGACAAGGAAAGTGATGTCATTTTTGTATCTCTCCACAACACTTCTTGGAATCCTCTGCCTAGATCATTCATTCTTTTTTGTAATATTGCAAATAATTTTGCAAGGGAATCATCCTAAGAATTAATATCTCCAATACTTCTCATATAATACTCCATTTCCCATCATACAAACCAAAGATAGACACAAAAACTTATCCACAATACAAAGAACCATAGTGATAGATGTTGGATCTTGTCCATTAAATCTCAGCCATTGATTGCATATCACACAAAAACACTTGTCATTGAACACCCAAAACATGATGTGAAGGACCTAAGTGATAGTCATTTGATCTTCTATTTTTGAATGTGCACCATCAAATCTTCATCATGAGCACACAATGTATTATGGAAAACATATCTTCCCTTTTCTTCACTACAACGATGTGAAGACTAGTTGCAATGCACACACAAACTATCAACCAAGAACCAAGGTTAAGGGGCCAGTCACCGAATGATTCTAAAGGCTTAAGTTGTGACTTATGTGACCTACTACTGTTGATAGATAGTCAACACAAAAATAGACATCATGATTAAGTTCCATAATTATTAGACCTTGGGTTTAGCTGATAAACCCTAAAACTATCTGAGAGCACATACAATTCCATTCTTAGCACATTTTGCATTATCTAGATTTGTAGCTTATATTTCTAAGAAGCTCTCAGAAAACCCATATTGAGTTTTCTACCTATTTCACCTCTATCTTCTGGAAGAACCCTCTACAATAGTATGTCAACATTTCATGACATTGTTATAAAATTTGGGAAAATTTTGCAAATGAATGCTCCTATCTTCATCATTTTGCACCAACTCTTCTATAAATTGATCCTCTAGTCTTTGTGGCATCCAAGCACACCACTGAACTGTCATTTTACATCAATGACACCTTTTTTCATCATGCCAATAATCTCCCTTATAGGATCAATTCCATCTTACCTATTATCTCTCCTTTGACATCAATGAAACTTTTACATTAATTCCAACATCCTTACTTGGATCAGTTCCATCCCACCTTTGATCCCTCTTTTGACATCAATAATAGTAATATGCCAACATAAGTATTAATAGTAGATTTAATAGATTAAATGTTAGATTTTTGATAGTTTACAAGATGTAATGTTACTAAAATGGTGTGATTAACTAATTAATAACTAGTTTAACTATAATATATAATAATTTGAAAAGGAATCTAAATTAAATACATACTATGTCAACATTTCATGACATTGTTGTAACATTTGAGAAACTTTTGCAAATACATGCTCATGTCTTCATCATTCTACACCAACTCTTCTATAAAATGATCCTTTGGTCTTCATGGCATCCAAGCACACCACTGAACTGTCATTTTACATCAATGACACCTTTTTCATCATTCCAACAATCTCCCCTATAGGATCAATTCCATCTTACCTCTTATCTCTCCTTTGACATCAATGACACTTTTACATTAATGCCAACATCCTTATTTGTACAATCAGTTCCATCTCACCTCTAATCCCTCTTTCAACATCAATAACAGTAATATGCCAACATAAGTATTAACAATAGATTTAATAGATTAAATGTTAGAGTTGAGATAGTTTACAAGATTTAATGTTACTAAAATGATGTGGTTAACTAATTAATAACTAGTTTAACTATAATATATAATAATTTGAAAAGGAATCTAAATTAAATACTTAACATAGTAAATTGAATAATATATCTATATTATTCAATTAGATTAAAATCAAAATCATTATATTCTAATATCTTTTAGAATCAATGGTATTGGATCTTTTTATGGAACAATCTAGGAGGAACTAGCTCCTTTCAAAATATAGAGCACTATTATGTTCTACATAAGTATTGGTTCAACATAATAATGCTCAACATGAGTGCACACCATTCTTCAGAGTAATTACTAAAAATTTACACAACATGCTCCAAATTAATTACTCAACATGTATACAACATGCTCCAAAGTAGTTTCTCAACATGTATATGTAATGTATGCTTTATAATAAATACTCAACATGCATAATAGCCCTAGCAAAGATAATCCTGAGAGTACTTTGTACCCTGAGTTGGAAACACTCTATGTGCCCCCTTCTCTAGTGCCCATACCTCACAAAAAAAATTTATTCTTCCTTGAATTTTCTATATTCCTTTGCAAGTCTTACATAAATTCTTATTGTAATCCTTAAGGGTGGTTTCCAAACCATCACACCCCTTCCCAAAAGTTGTCTTTTAATAATTATTTAAATAATTGTCCTCCCTTTTAAAAGAGTTTATATATCTTTATAAAGAGTATATATATTCTTTATTAATCTCTATTTTAATAAAAGGATCATAATATCCTTTATTTCTATATCTCCCTTTTAATTCTAAAGTGTTATTTCATAACTGTATCTTCTCTTGGGTATAAAGTCACATAACAATATAAAGTAAACTCATCCATCAACCTGAGATAGTAAACATAATGCAATCCTTTTTTAAGAATATTTATATTTTTAGGAGGATTGTTCCTAATGTTTATAAAATGATAAAGGACATAGAACCAAAGTTCTTAAGAAATATGTAAATAAAGATTTTGGCACCACAAACTACTTAACACCTCTAGGGTTTTTCACCTAAAAGGAGAGAGGTAGGCCAAAATTGCATTGTCTACAATCAATATTAATGTAATTATGAATGAAATATGTCTAAATGCAATAAAATCATAAAAGAGATTAATTATTAATGCAAAACTATGGAAATGCACTTTGTTTGAAAACACATTGTGATATGCAGAAAGATATATTCAATGCAATATAAAATAAGATAAATAAGCAAAATACAAAGAACGCACCTAGAAACTGATATAGGTCAAGGTGAAGACTGTAGATGCTTCTGAAATTATAGAAAATCTAATTTTCTGACCAAATAGGACACTTACACCATTCTGGGTGACTTAGTGCTATTTTGGGGAAATTGTACCAAAGCCCATTTCAGACAAATGGGTACCCAAATCTACAAAAATTCTAAAAAAAGGGGCAATGGGACTAATTCACCACTATTGGTGACAGTCCATTTTGGCTTTTCTAAAAAGTCAAAAGTGGAATCTATAGCTCTCAGTCTACACTTTTTGTTCCTCCAAGTGTTCAATTTTGAAACCCTAATTTCTAAGCCTGTAAGTGAATTTTTGTCAAGATTTTGACCTTTCCAATAGGGAGATGAATTCAACAAGTTTGCAACCTATTCTACAATGATTTCCAAGTCTTCATATATGTAAACACACAATGAAAGAAAGAGAAATTTTGAATGTTAGGGATTGGGAGTTTGCCTCGTTCAAACCCCTTTGAGGTAATTAAACCAAATTAAGAAATAAGATGAAGCATGAACATAAAATTAAGGAATTAATACCTTTCCATGGTGACATATCTTGGATTTCTGCAACAATGGATGAATAATCTTATTCTTGAATTCCTTTGAAAGCTATCTTGATGACTTAGAAAGCTGAAAACCTAGCTTGCTTGACATGTGATGGAGAATGATGAATGGTGATTGAATCAATCATGAATGAATAATGAATTAGGGTTTAAATGTATCCTTTTATAGAAAAGAGTTAACAATAAGGATCATGATCAAGGGCCAAAATTAAATTAGAAAATAATTTAATCAAGGGTGGAAGTTAATTAAGAGAAGAAAGACATGGATAGATAGACTTAAGGTGGAAGATAAGATTGGCATAGAAAAAGAGGTGATAGGAGAAATTTAATAATAATTATTTAATATAGGTGGCCAATCATAGGAGAAATAAATAAAATATTGATTTTATTTATTTAAAAAGAAAGGTGAGAACAAATAATGAGATAATTAAATAATTAAAAATAATTATTTAATTGGGGAGATAAGGATAACTAATTAAATAAATGCAATATTTATTTAATTATTCAAAAGTAGGGAAGAAGGACCATTAGACTTAATTGCTTAATAAAAGTCTAGAAAAGTGTGAAAGTCATTTACAGTTCTTTACAACACCTTTACAAGACATTCATTTTATTCAATTTGCAAGGGTCCAAGACCTAATGTGGATGTGTAAAACACCTCACAACACTAGATCAAGGCAATATTAAGTCCAATTTATCATTAATTATTCCCAAATCAAGCAAGGACAAAGGGATACTTTTTCCGTGTCCACAGTTAGCCCCCACTTTAGTGAGAGGATGAACCTACTTCAAACTCACACTAAAGTAGATATTCAAGAGAAGTCCAATCATACCAATGTGGATGACCAATGATGAAAACTATCAAGGGAGGTTGTGCAAGCCCTCAAGATCCAAGATCCTAAGTCAAAAAAACATAAGAACAAAAGGACATGCACAAGGTGAATGATTACAGCAAAACAAGATACATGATCATGCAATGGAAAGAACTAGAAGGAAGAGAAGAGAAAAAATAAAAAGGTGGATCAATCTTCAACCATTTTTCCAACACGTTGTGGATTAGATCTAGGCTATTTGTTTGGAAAGAAAATGCATACTCACTCTGAGGCGATGAAACTCTTGGTTTTCCATCGGGTGAGAAGTCCAAAAGGGTGAGAAACATACACTCATGGTTGGTATGCACTCACACACACATGCAAGTGGCTATGGGTAAATTCATTCCTCATAATGGGATTCCCACTCAACCATACCAAAGTTATACCTCCTAATAAATTTAATAAGGCGCCACAATGAAAATTATTTTCTAAATTTTTTTGAATGTCATATAAAAAATTTGTTAAAGGATATTTTGCTTTGTTCATGTAAGGCCTTCTTCTTAGGGAATATTGTGCCTAATGTGTCTAAGAGAGGAAAATTCAAGATCTCAGATCACTGCCCATGGGATGCCTCGTTCACATCATGGCATGCCAGAAGATTGTATACTCTTGGATGACATCAAACCTAATGACACCACCAAGAAGAGGACACATCACAAGAAAAAAGAAAAGTCATGCAATGAATTTTTCTTCCAAAATATGCCATCTATGTATGCCCCCACTTTAAAGCAATTGCTACACCATTACTATGAGAAATTTCTTTAAAGTAGCAAATGAAAAATGCTATGAAGGAAGACATGAGAGCCAACTTGGAAATTCCTATGCCAAGTCATATGTTTCTGAATTGAGCTACATCATGAATAAGTATGTCACATGAGAGTCAACTTAAGGCATATCATCCACATCCCAAGCTTACTCTAATATGTTTATAAAAGGTTAATGACTAGAAAAAAGAGACAATGACAAGTGACATACAAGGATAAGGCTAACTAACCTTTTGCCCCCACTTAGTGCAGGACAAAGGTGTGCCAAATAGGATGAAAGTATGTACCAATTAGAGGGATTAGGTGCAAGGAAGAGCACCACACTCCATGAGAGGTTTAATTTTATTGTTGAAAATATTAGATGAAAATGGATATAAGATAAATACCTCTAGATCTTTCTTGAAAGAGTATGATATGTTAGTTTGCATCATGTGTTCATTGCATCCATGTGTAGGAGGGAGATTTTAATCAATACCATAACAATCTTGCAAGTTAGATGAAGGGGGTTTATGCATTTGAGAAGGATGGTCTTCTTTATAAGAATACAAATCATTTTTAATGTTATGTGTTGTTTCCCCATGATGGATGGGAGTTAGATAGCCCCTATCACTATCATAGGTTTTAATGTTGTTGATGCAAAACCAAGTTGAGCATATAAAACACAAGGTTATTTTTGTTAAGATTGTGATATTTCACACCCTCCCTTAAAGGTAGGTGTGAAACCCCAATTGGTACTAGAACTTGTGCCTAAGAATGAATTGTTTGTATATGACTCTTTGGACCATGAGGGTGAGATTTTGGAAACTCTATTGAAAGGAGGTGTAGAATCTAATGACCCCTAATTATCACGAAATATTTTTGTTGTAGGTGAAGAATTAGCATAAACTTGTATAGGTTCAAGTTTTGATTTAGGAATGAAAGGATTAGGGGAGTGGGAAATGTTGTGATCATATGATTCATAGTTGCATTCATCTACGTCAATTGTGTATATCTTGTTATTGTACTCAAATTTCTTTGTATAGTGAAGTGTAGATGGGACTCCTTTCATAGCATGAATCCACGGTCTCCCTAGGAGAAGATTGTATGCAAGGGGTCCTTGCATTATATGGAAAAACTTAGGAAACACTATAGGTTTGACTTCAATAGGTAATGTCATCATCCCTAGTGGTTTCCTATTAACATTTTCAAAGCCATGAATATGAACATCATTAAGTTGAACGAGATTGTTTTCCATACTAATTTTTTTTAGGAGGTACATGCTACAAACATTAATTTCTGCTCCATTGTCGATGAGAGTGTGTCTAACAAGATTTTCATTAATGATCACCTTTTTCATCAAGGGTTCATTATTTTTTTGAATCTCAAGTGAGGGTAATTCATTTTTAGGGAATGTGATTTTTGATTGGGTGGATTGCATGGGATGAGAGGATGATGTTACATTATTTGATTTTATATAAGATTGGATATCCTCCTTCTATACTTGCAACATTTCTTGAAATAGAAATTTGAATGTATGTGATAGTTGAATAAGGTGCCATATAGATATATTAGCAGGAGTCTTTTTAAGGTCTTCAACACTATGGACTCTAATTTGAGAAAAAGGTAATGGAGTGGAAGTGATGTGTGATCCCCTATATGTTTGAGTCACTATGTTACAAATTAGCGGCTGAAAAACATTGTTATGATTAGATTGCATCATGGATTTCAAGACATCTGTTAGTTTTTTATGTGATTAACTAGTGGGAGGTAACTTAGGAAGCACATTGAATAAAGTATATCTCACTTGTGTCATCATAACCTTAATAATCTTGCCTTTATTTGCATGATTTGTTAGTGAAGGGGATTCTAATCTCACTTTACAATCTTCACCTAGGGAAGATTTAGTGTTTGAAGGATATCTTTCAATGTTCATATTTTTTTACACCATGATATTCTCCCTAGGAGGATATTTTTTAGGAGAACGACAAGCCAAATGTTCTTGACATTCAAAGGTTGATTCTTCTAAAAGGACTTTATCGCAAGTAGGGGAATGATCAATGGTTGAATTTGTGTGCTCAAGAAGGGTTTTGCTAGGTGAAGGGGGACAACTAAGATTCTCATGACCATCATTAATTATGTTTTCTAACATCAAAGTATCTTCTTCACAACTAGGAGAAATACTAGGAGAAGAACAAATGTTATTGTCATGATTACCTATGGTTGTGTTGTCTTTTTCATCAATGCCTTGTCCACTAAGAGAGGTAAGAGGAGAGAAACAACTAGGATTCTCAAAAATCTCATTAATTGATTCTTCTACCAAAATATATTTTTCTTCAATAGGAGAGATATTAGGAGAAGAAAAAATATGATCGTTAGGAATGTCCAAGGTTCTATTCTCTTTCACTAAAACACTCTCATAGGGATGGGATTGTTTCTTAGCATGCCTAGGTATATAAGACACTAACATTGTTTGAACAAAAATAAAAAGCACTTGTAACCATTTCATGCAAAGTTTCAGCAATGTAAATAATGTATATCCAAGGATGCAAAACACTTTTATCCAATGTCTGCAAAACTTTAAGAATGCAAACAATGTATATGCAAGAATGTAAAGCACTTTTATCAAACTTATGCAAATTTTTATGAATAGAAACATTGTATATGCAAAAGTGAAAAGTAATTTTATCCATGTTATGCAAAATTTTAGAAATATGACTATTTTCATATCTAATGATGCTTGTAATTGAAATGATTTCAAAAGTGACTACCCTAAATTGATGTTTTTGAGCTAGATGCATAAAACAAATGTTCCTAAAACTTTCCAGACTTATACTAAATGGTACTAGGAGACTTAGGAAGCACAAAAATGATGTTTCTAATGTTGTAATAGATAGTGAAAAATCTAGATAGGGACTAAGTTTCCTAGAATGGAAAATTAGTCCTTGTTAGGGTTTTTTTTTTAAATTTCAGAAATTGTCAATTGGTTTTGATGTTTTTTAATTGGTATGACTGGAAGACTAAATAAAAATGCAAATTTGGTCTAATTTTCAATGATTTGGGATGCAAAAATGCAAACTATATTCACTTTTACTAATGCAAAAATTTGAAACCCTAGAATGCAACTTTAACTAATGCAAAATAAAATGCAAGCTAATTCTAGGAAAATGATGGACTCCAAATTGGAAAATAAAGTATTCTAAAGGTGGTTTCACCAAAATTAAAAAAAATATTTTGGTGCCACAAAATCCTTAACACCTCTAAGGTTTTTCACCTAAAAGGAGAGAGGTAGGCCAAAATTGCATAGTCTACACTCAAGATTAATGTAAATATGAATGAAATATGTCTAAATGCAATGTCCTAAATGAAAAATAAAATGATAAAGAGATGGATTATTAATGCAAAACTAAGGAAATGCACTTTGTTTGAAAACACATTATGATATGCAAAAAGATAGATTGAATGCAATATAAAATAAGATAAAGAAGCCAAATACAAAGAATGCACCTGGAAACTAACAGAGGCTTGGGTGAAGACTGTAGATGCTTTTGAAATTCTAGAAAATCTAATTTTCTGACCAAATGGGACACTTACACCATTCTGGGTAGCTTAGTCCGATTTCGGGGAAATTGCACAGGAGCCCGTTTCAGACAAATGGGTATCCAAATCTACAAAAACTTTTGAAAATACAAGTGCAGTAAGACTAAGTCACCACTATTGGTGACTTAGTCCACATTGGCTTTTCTAAAAATTCAAAAGTGGAATTTGTAGCTCTCGGTCTACACTTTTTGTTCCTCCTGGTGTCTGGTTCTGAAACCCTAATTTTTGAGGATGTAAGTGAATTTTTGTGAATATTTTGACCTTTCCAATAGGGAGATGACTTCAATAATTTTGCAACCTATTCTTCAATTATTTCCAAGTCTTCAAATCTATAAGCACACAATGAAAGAAAGAGAAATGTTGAATGTTAGGGATTGGGGGTTTGCCTTGGTCAAACCCCTTTGAGGTAATTAAACCAAATGAAGAAATAATATGAAGCATGAATATGAAATGAAGGAATTAGTACCTTGACATGGTGATAGATCTTGTATTGATGCAACAATGGACGAAGAATCTTGTTCTTGAATTCCTTTGAAAGCTATCTCGATGACTTAGAATGCTAAAACCCTAGCTTGCTTAACTTGTGATGGAGAATGAATGATGAATGGTGATTGAATAAATCATGAATGAATAATGAATTAGGATATAAAGGTATTCTTTTATAGAAAAGAGTTAAGAATAAGGATCATGATCATGGGCCACAATTAAATTAGAAAATAATTCAATCAATGGTGGAGGTTATTTGAGAGAAGAAAGACATGGATAGATAAATACTTGAGGTGGAAGATAAGATTGGCACAAAAAAGAGGTGATAGGAGAAATTAAATAATAAATATTATTTAATTTAGGTGGTCAATCATAGGAGAAATAAATAAAATATTGATTTTATTTATTTAAAAAGAAAGGTGAGAACAAATAATGAGATAATTAAATAATTAAAAATAATTATTTAACTATGGAGATAAGGATAAATAATTAAATAAATATAAAATTTATTTAATTATAGAGGGAAAATGCTAATGAATAATTAAATAATTAAAATAATTATTTAATTATAGAAGAAGATGGAAAAAGCTAACTTTTGAATTAAAATAATATTTAATTCAAAAGTAGGGAAGAAAGGACCATTAGACTTAATTTCTTAATAAAATTCTAGAAAAGTGTGAAATTCATTTACAATTATTTACAACACCTTTACAAGACATTCATTTTATTCAATTTGAAAGGGTCCAAGACCTAATGTGGATGTGTAAAACACCTCACAACACTAGATCAAGGCAATATTAAGTCCAATTTATCATTAATTATTCCCAAATCAAACAAGGACAAAGGAAAAAAAATTGTGTCCACAAAATGTATTTCAACCAATGGGTACAATAAATCATCTATCTCCTTCATGAAAATAAAATATGGAATCAAGATGACACTAGTTTTGGTAAGTCCTATCTACTCAAATCCTTTTCATTTATTTTCCTTTGCTTATTTTCTATACCATTGTTCTTTTCCTACATCAACAAATTGATGATGGATACAAGCAACCAATTCATTTCATCAAAAAATTATTTTGAGATGTCATTTATTTAACTAAAATTATCATGGAGAAGAAAACCTATGCTCTTATCAAGTTAGTTAAAAAATTTAGATCCTATGTCAATGTAGAAAAAGCTATTCCTTGTGTTCTACATACTACAATAAGGGATGCATTTTTTCAACAAGACACGTAACAAAAAAGGTGTAGAAGGATAAATAATACATAGGAATATGACATGAAATTGTGAAAGTATACCAATATACTTGGAGGTCAAGGCCTTACGAAGTTGATACCAAATATAAATATAGATGCAACTAAATTTAATCATCTTAACTCTAATTCAACAACTCCTCGTCATTTAAATAATTTTTTTGGCATTGTTTTCTATCTATAAAATTTTAGAAATTAATAGCAAATGACACTAAATTTGGTGGCTCAAAGGTATATATTTCTTGAATACCAATTGATGTGGAGATCCTTGATGATTTTATCCTTACTTTTTAGATCATGAGTAGTCTATAAAATTAATTAAGGAATACTTTCAAGGATTATTTGGATGGAATTTCATTTCAAGGACTAATACGAGTTCATAATATTATGATAGTATAGGATATCAATGGCTTATAATACTCAATTATGTGCCCAATTTTATCAAAATATGTGATGCTTTCAAAACAATTTCAAGAAAGATGAAATTTGTAGGAGCACTCCCCCTTACACCCATATTAGATAAGCTCAATTTTAATAATGTGGTGTTGATTTATAGTGTCTATTTATGATAAATCAAGAATTGAATACAAATATATTTTAGTGGCCACAAAATACTTCACCTAATGGGTGGAAGCAACTACCACTAAACATACTTCATCCAGAATAGTGGTTAGCTTCCCACTAAATAATATTTTTGCAAGGTCTAGTGCAACTACAAGGATATTTATTTGCAATGCAATGTATTTGAGATTATATGAGCATATTTAAATGTGTTATAGATATAGGATTGAACTAATACATTTATCACCTTACCATATGGAAGGTGATGAGCAAGATAAATATAGTAATAGTTGCATTGTGAGCATCACTAGTAAAAAAGTATTTGGGAAAATAGCATAAATTGTGAGAAGTCTATTGTGTGAGCCTCTTTGAATTGGTTGATGGGATAGAGGTCAAGATTTTGATTGATCTAGAATTGCTAATATACAAAATACTATAAAAAATTTCAAGTGAGACTAGGATGGTCACTTTCCCAAGATTTCATGAACTATCTAACCTATAAGAATCAATAAGGAATGTCTATAAAAACCCTATTGTCATAATATAAGATGAAGTATCTATTTGGATAGAAGGTAGCTCAAAGAGATTTTCAAGTTGATATAATCCTCATGTAGAACTATAGGTCTAAAGAAAAAAGGTAAATTTGATGAATTTTATGTCTTATGAGATGGAACCTATCAATTTGTAGATAAGTGTTGTCAAGGAACTCTCTACCTCAAGATTCTTATTGGATAATTTATGGAGCTACTAGTTCATGTTCAGCATCTCAAAATCTTTCTCTTTTTTTTATTTTACCTTGTTTTCTCTATGTTGATCCTACCTTTCCCATTTTTTGTGCATCCTAGATATAGATAGAGTTTTTTATGATTGTAAGAGACACACGTCGCCAATTAGATCCAATATTGGTGCCCTATTTGACTATGTAAAAAAAAATCAAGTCCTTTCCCCTTTTCCATTTTTTCTTGTTTATCCCATTGGTTATAATGAATCTAAAATAAAATCAAAATAGGCTCCCTTATAAAAAATTACCTATTTTTTGTTTCTTTCCTTCCTTCAAGTTCATATCATTTTTTAATATTAAAAAAGAATGAATAAACTATAAGTCTATGGTGTTCTATCCATCCTCTAAGGACTAGGTAGAATTTTGGTGTTCCAAATTTTCCCATTTTAGTGTTCCTTTCCTCCTACCTCTACATTTACCCTTTACTTTGTTAGAATTTTATTCATCCTTACCTTGGCATTGCAGCATGAGTTATTTGGTTTCCTCAATCACTAATCCCCAATCTATAATTTCCAATATTTTTCATGATGCTATTGTTTGGAATCCCAATTTATTCATTCCTTTACCTACATGTTGTGTGGGATGACTTCCATAGTATCCAAGATGTTGAAACTTTTATATCTCTATTTGCATATATTTTACAGTTGAAGATGTAGGAATACCTATAACATGATACTTTAGACATGGGTTTTTAATTATTCCTGACTCACTATACTCAATATTTCACATTACATCAACTTTTTGGGCTTGTAAGTTTGGACATACCCTTTTTTAATACTCAAAGTAAGTATTTTATGGTATCCCTATTCCCTAACTCCCAATATTCCCCTTAAAATATCCTTTCAAAGTTATTAATGTATATGTATATTTACTTATATTCATTGTGATATGACTTCTGAAATTTTTTGTGGTTCTGATATTTCATTTTAAAATTTTGAGCATTTCAATGGTTTTCCAAGCTAGGGTTTTTTATTTCCTATCTAAGGTTCACCTTAGGGGGGTAAACCCTCTTTACACCCTAGCATTTTTATGCCATAGTCATTTTTCTATTTTCTTCTTAACTTTTTATTGGTTGTTCTTGGTTCCCTTAGTAAAAACTTATGCCATTGAAGTTGTGTATCCATCAGCCCCAATGTCCTAACCTTGTCGGTTACTGCCCCTTTTTAATATTTGATAAATTCTTAAGTCCAGTGGGTCATAAAAAATTTCACATGTAAAAGTCTAAATGTATAACCCTAGGTTTTGAAATAATTTTAAGTCTCAAAGTCGTGTATTGAACTAGCAAATGGCCCTAAATTAAGTCATAACTTAAAGTACGTGCTCAAAATTCTTTTATTTAAGCACGAATTGGTTCTTCCTTTGCATGTGTTTACTTTTTATTGGCCCTTGCTTCCCCGTAGTAAATAAAATATTCATATAAAATTATGTGTGGTGGTACGAGAGGGGGCACATGTCTAGCTCGAATATGTTAGAATTGTGAAACAAGCACAAAACCATGAGCCACTAGATCAAACAAAAAAAAATACACCTTTTAAGAAAGAGATCTGCAAACAAATATATGCATTAATTATCTTCAACAAGAAAAAGCTACAGAAGAGAGAAAACTTTCAATAAGATATGAAACCTATAGATATTCTCCCATTAATAATTACAATGAAATCAATCCTTATGAAGGAGATCAAGAAACCCTAAAGTGAAACCTAAAAGAGAAACCCTATTGTGCAAACTTAATAATTAATATTTATAATTAATTATTAATGTGTCTAAGTTTAGCTTAAGTAACTAAAGTGATAAGTGACTTAATTAATTAACCAATATGATTAAATTAATTAAGTGAAATAAATTATTACTCTAACACCCCCCTTAAGATGAACTTAGGAAGTAGCTAAAACACTAAGGAAAAGATGCATGAAAACAAGGATGGGTCCTGACAAATAAGGCCAAGTAAGGTACCCATGTACAAATAAAAGATCTCTATAAAGTAGAGAAATAGAGAAAACCTCATGGGAAAAAAATCTACTCCAAGAAGAGATCAAAGGCGATTGAAGGACTAAAAAACCTCCAAATCAAATAAATGTCCTAAAAAAGAAGATGTAGAACATCACAGAAGCATGAAGAAGCTGCAAACTCTATCAAAAGATGACTGCTACAGTGTCAAAGAACCTCCAAAGAAGAAGCATCAAGATCAAGAAGACAATAATATACACGAGTGCCCCCAATGATACTACTCAAATCAAATGGCCAACAAAGGCAAACACCTGGAACTCGAAGATACGGATGGTAAAGGTACCAAAATTCTGAAGAACTGATCATGAAAAAGTGGAAGGTCACCTCCAAAAATAGGAATGTAAGATTTTCCATATGGTAAGTGATCCATCTCATTGAAATGCATGGGTAATCAGTTGTTGCATCTGCCTAGTACATAGGAACAAAAACTATACACATAGCTCACTCCAACGAAACCATGGAAGCATTAACACCAATAGTAGAAACCCCCCCCCCCATAATGTCAAAGAGGTGTGATAGGTACACTAAAAATGAATTCCATAAAGTAGTGCATGAAGAGGAACCAAGAGTATCTAAGGTGCACACATGAAAGTACAAGCTAGTAGAAAGGATGTGAAAACAAAAGTCACATACACATGAGAAAGGTATGAAGGAAAAAAATTGCAAATATCAATCCCCATGCACTTTATATCATAATGCGAGTACAACAAGGCACAAAATGGTGTGCAAGAATCCCAAATATACATGTACAATGCTGACACACTTTATCTCAGTGCATTTACAAAAGAGAACATGTATGAAAAAGATGTCTATAATTTCCAAATAGGACAAAAAGCTAGAAATATATTTAGAACATCCAACAACAAGTCATCCAATGAAAACGAAAATTTTTTAGGAGCTAAAACGTCCAAGTAATCTACTAGAGTGTGAAAACACAAAAATATGAATAAAATGTAATAGGAGAACAATCTAAAAAATTGCATGGATGGAACTGAAGAGCTCTAAAAGGCAGTTCCAATGCCGCTGAAATCATGAAAAATAGAGAAACTGGTCAAAAGTTATGAGCTTAGAACTAATAGCTCCTTTGACTTCAATAGGTTGTAGAATATACCAGTAGAAAAATAAAGTGATAAGACCCACACCACTGAAAATTTGAAAAAACCAGCTTTCCAATGATATCTCATTTGCCAAAAAATGATATTGTATGCAAAAGTTACGACCAAAAGAAAAAAAACCTCCCTAAAGGCCAAAGAAGGGGTCAAAGGGGCCCAATGTACAATCTGTACCACTGACATCAGTGGAATATTCTATGAATATTCCCCTTTGCAGAAAATGAAACTAGCCTCTTTGCAAAAAACCAACTGACGGAATATACCGAAAGTCCCCAAAATATTTCAAAAGATTCCCTGCCTGAAAAAAGTTGTGTTGCCGGTAAAATCAGTATGTCTGTTAGGTAAAAAGAGGCTATCAGCAACTTGGGAGAGCCCATCGGTTGGAATGAAAAGCTACCGGTGGTCTAAAAAACTTGCTGGGAAGGTGGAAATAGTTGTTGGCCTGAAAAGGAAGATGCTGCCAGTAAAGGAAAAAATGCTACCGAATGGCATTAAATGATCTACGACAAGGTGGCCCATAGGGGCCTACCAGAGGTAGATACACTGTGGTACCTTAATTAAATGCGTATTTAACAAAAAAAATTGCCAGCCTTTTAAAAAATTTCCCCACGGCTATCCAACCCTAGGAATGCACCGGGGCATGGACGTGTCGTTGCTTGCTGCATACAATGCATTAAAACAATGAAAAAATATATATTATTAAAAATCAAATTTAAATAACTTCTAACTAATATTGATTTTGGTGCAAAACCCTTACAAAATATTTGGACACACTAATACTAATATTTGCAAATAACTATTATACATCCACTCTATGAATCTCTCAAAAATAAAAAAATACGGAGGTTGTGTGTGTCAGTACTTGTTTTAATGCATGGTATGCAACATGCAGCGGCACATCCATGCCCTGGTGCATTCCTGGGGTTGGGTAGCTATTGCCAAAAAAAATAATCCTACACTTTTATTTGATTTTTATTTTTTAAAAATTTCAAAAATGAAATTCAAAAAAAAAATGTGGACCTTAATTTTTTTGGAAATTTTTTTTTCAGAATGGCGTGCAGACAATTGTACGGGCTTGATTACAAAAAAAATTGCCTCAGAGGTCAACTGCTCCAAAATTGACAAATTTTATATGGAAATAGGGGTTTTTGGGCCTTCTAAGCGCAATGGTGACGTCCGTTTGGGTTCAAAACATTCTAAAAGATCGAGCAACCCCTAGATCTGGAAAAAAAAAGTATTTTCTTCAAAACCTCACAGATCTGACAAATGGAAGCCAAATTTGATGAAACAAGAGTTGATCTTGATTATTCTAGCATCTCTGGATTCAATGGAGAGGTCTTATTTGATCTTGGATGCACTAAAAAATTTCCACCTTCAAAATTTTCAAAACAAACAAAGAGGATTAAGATTTGAAGCCTGTAACCCTTATTGAAGAAGAAAACCTCATAAACCGAGAAGGGATTCATTGAATCCGTGCTCTGATACCATGCTAGAATTTTGCAACAAGCACAAAAGCACAAGCCACAATATCAAACAAAAAAAAATACACCTTCCATGCAAGAGATCTGCAAACAAATATATGTAGTTATCTTCAACAAGAAAAAGCTTCATAAGAGAGAAAACTTTCAAGAAGATATGAAAGCTACAGATATTCTCCTGTTAATAATTACAATGAGATCAATCCTTATGAAGGAGATCAAGAAACCCTAAAGTGAAACTTAAAAAGGAAACCCTAGTGTGCATACTTAATAATTAATAATTAATTAATTATTAATGTTCCTAAGTTTAGCTTAAGTAATTAAAGTGATAAGTGATTTAATTAATTAACCAATATGATTAAATTAATTAAGTCAAATAACTTATTGCTCTAACAGAATAGTGAGCACCGCAATGTCTCTTCATAGCTTTTGGCGGGCCCCATGATCTAAAGGTTCTTATGGTGACATGTGGCACTATCCTATCCATTCCCCACCATTCTATGGGGGCACATCTTTGAAGACCTTGGTTGGACGAAGAGATACAAAAGAATTCCAAGTGGCAAGATCTTGACCATCAAATGGAGAATGAAGGAAAGCTTAAATATTTCACTAAGTATAGAGGCATGATGGGTGAAAAATAAAGAGTGTATCTCTTATGACATGTGGAGGATTTTTGGAATAGCACGAATGTAGATGTTTTAATCTTCATTTTCTAATTTGTAGAAGAATAAACATGTGATAACATTTGCCTAAGTATAGGTGATACATGGAGGATTAACTAATGAATATGTTGGGAACATTGCATCATCTAAGAGAGTTCCCCACTATTCTATGAGCTCTAATATGTTCTCTAATACATTAGTGCTAGAGCACGAGGAGTTGACACGTTAGTTATTTTGATGTTCTCAAAGGTTGTGGGTCCTATGATGAATTGTAATGGGATTTTCCATATGGTGAAACCTTGTTTGTTTGAGGCTAAAGTCAATGATGGTTAAGTTTTTAAAAAATTATTTACTCAATCTTAGTTGTCAAAAGGTATAGATCATCTCAAGATCAATGGCTCAAATTCAAAATTGAAGAAAATAGGTAGATTGACCCATTCTGGTTCACTTGAGTGAGAAATATAGATAAATAAGATGCTATAGGTTCCAAATTTAATGCTTCTTTCCATAAAAGTTGAATTTAAAGCACATTTCCAATTCACCAAAGAATTTGAAAGCATCTACGGATCAATTATTGTGAAGAATGAGCTCTATGTAATAAAAATTAGGGTTTGTGCCATACATACACCTATAACTTGAAATTTGCATCCACCTTGCTCAATTATATAAAAAATCTTGTGTCATTGCTAGTGTGAAATTTGAAAAAGCATTCTAAGGTTATCATAGCTTTGAATTGTGTTGCTTGTGCTCATTTTAATTGCAATAAACCCTAGTTTCATCTATGATTGAGTTAAAACCTTAGTAACACCTTAGAAAACCCTACTTTTCCTCAAATTAGTACCAAAATGTCTCCTCCTAAGGTACAATCATCTGGCTTTACCCTGAAAAGAAGAGATCCCTCCATGATGACCTTCTAAGAAAATTTCCTGTCTCAACCAATGATAAGATTAAGAGTAAGTTGTTATTGCAAGGTTGAGGGGTAGAAAATGGTATAATAGATAAACATTATGTAATCAAAGATGCCTTGATGAAATTTTCTGGGTGGGAATTATTCAAAAATTGGTATGGAAAGACGAATTTTGCAATTCCAAGTTGTAATTGTCGGAACCTACACCTAGGAAAACTAGCAGCCCCAATGTGTATTTGGATACAAGATTTGATTAAGGCCACTACTACAAATTATGATCCAAATATTAGGCTTGTGAGGACACATGCTAGGGTTGAAATTGTGAGATTGACCAGAGAAGTAATTATTAGTGCCTTTTACCTAAACCCAAATGCAAAAAAACCTATCAACCTTGAAGCATTGAGAAAAGAGTATGAAACCAACAAAAGAACTTATAGGGTGATAATATTTTTTAGGTTCTAGGAGAAAATAAAATATGGAAGCATGGTTAGGCTCACCCTTGTAGAATAGTAGCCTTTCAAAATTGACTATTTTGAAGGATAGTTTGTTAAAACCTACTACACTCTATACATGATCCTAGGACTTAACCCTCTACAAAGAATAACTATTTCCCTCATGTTAATGGAAGAAAACATATAAAACATGTTGGTTAATGAGGAATATGATTTTTCCACCTTATTTTTAGATGTCATTCACAAGGCATTGGCGGCCATCAAGGTAGGAGATGGTGGTGTGAATTTCTAGTGGTACTCCTTGTTGTGCCACATATTCTTAGCTTTTGTATCTAAGGAGTTGTCTCCAGGACTACAAATCATAATGAGGAATAATAGTGGTGAACATCTCTCTATCTAGATGTGGACACACTTGTTGGATAGGAATTGCGCAACATCAATTTTTGTAAACTTTACAAACTTGTTCTCTATAAAACATAAAATATATTTGAGAGGGGATGTACCAAGAGTACCAAAGGATTTACATATTTTTTAAGGCCAAAGGAGAGAAGGCCTAATTTAGGAATTGACCACAATTAGGGTGATGTAATTAATCATTTTAATTGCACCATTCTAAGAGTCTTTGGGAACAATGTGGCCCCTCATGTTCTACCAAGGTTTGTGCCATTTAGAATTAGTTTTCTTGAAGTAATGTGGAAGTTGGGAGGGGTTTAAGATATTCTCTTGGTAACCAGAAGAAGAGATTCATATTCCCTCATTATAAATTATTTTTTGAATGTATCATGGCTAAGGAAGGATGGAAAAATATTCTTGACATGCTTACCCCCTGAAGATAAAAAATTATAAGGCCAAAAACCATGACCCTGAGGGTTTTATTGTTGCTTTAAGGTTGAGAATAAACAAATCCAAATTTTACCATGAGGTAGATCATGCAAAGGAGATAATATGAAATAAATTTGATTTAAATAGGATTGGGGATAGAAAATTAAAGTGGCTTACCTCTAAATGGCTAGAAAAGGAAAAGAAGAAAAAAGATCCCTCTTTCAAAGGGACATATGTAGACATTGATGACCCAATTCTTAGAATTGAGGCTATATTGAAAAACTTTGATATGATTGTTGGGAAACTCAAGTAGAAGAGATAGGAATTGGATAAGGGTAAATCCCATATGGTTGAGGGGAGACCCACATACCAGCCACCTAAGAAGAAATATGTCTTCACAAGAATACCAAAGGGGAGAGTTTTGAAGGAACAAATAAAGGCTAATCCTAATCAATTTAAGGAGTCAAGAGTCTCATACATTGTGCCTCAATTCCCATTTTATCCCCCATAAAATATTCTTGAAATTGATTCTCCCCCAAGGGAATCCTCTCCAAAGAGGAGGAGGATTGAACAAGCTAGACTTGTACACTACCAATAGACTCTAATGATGAATTTGTTGTTACCACATATGAAATTAAATTGAAAATTCCATCTCTAAAAAGGGAGAATCATATGTCAACCCATGACAACAAGATTACAAAGGCATTTTTGATAGGGGTGGATAATGCTAATGATATGAGGCATGTAGCCTATAGGGATTTTATGGATGATGATGCCTTTGTGAAGAGTGATGTGTTCAAGGAATTTTTATAGAGAACACGAAAGGATGAGTATGGAAGAAGGTTGAGAGAAGAGATTAGAAAATGTCCTAAACAACATAGAGAGGTAATATCTGCAAGGTTGATTGCAAAAATAAAATCAAGAAAAAACAGATATCCCTAGATGAGGGAAGGAAGTTTGTAAAATAAAGTGGTATCCTTCTTTTTCTTAAGTGGGATATGGCTTCTTTCATTTCATTTTATACTCTTAGGAAACATGACTCAAGTTTTTATTACAGATGAAG
Organism: Sequoia sempervirens; assembly: GCA_007258455.2. NCBI lineage: Eukaryota > Viridiplantae > Streptophyta > Pinopsida > Cupressales > Cupressaceae > Sequoia > Sequoia sempervirens. The sequence goes on from VDFB02090732.1 coordinate 37,412, forward strand.
AGGCACTATGTGCATTGTCAGGATCAGCTTCAAGTCCCAAGTGGAACACTCTTGCTATTTGGTCTTTGGCCCTTAATACCAATAAGCCAATAGTGGTATAACTTGCATGATACCTAAGGGGAGGTCTTATTATAAAAATATTCTTTGATACATCACTAGTTGAAGTAGCCACATTGGATGTCAATGTTACAAAGTTTACAAAATCAAATAGTAAGCAATTACACAAAAAATATGATAAAAAGACTAATAAGTATATTGATTTCTTGATTGAATATAATAAGGACAAGAAAAGGCTTGTCAAGCTAGATTCAATATTTGAAATTTTCTAGAATCAAAAAACATAGGTGCAACTAGTGTAGCGTACTACTCCAACCCCTTCTTCTCCACCACCTCTAATTTAGTCTACTAAGATAGTTGTCTATGAAGATAAACCACTAGCACAACTTATTGTTGTTTCCCTACCAGCCAAAGCAAGAGTTAGTAGAATATATTTAATCAAGAAACTAAAAGAATATGGGGAAATTCTAGATCTTTATGAGGAAACTAATGTACTTGAAATTTGTATGGGAAAGGAAATAAAAAGGAAAAATAGTGTTCATTCAACTTACTCTTTGATGTCCAATGCAATTGGAATGTTTGAGAGGGATAGATGAGAGACAGTCCCATTGATGCAATTACTAGTGCTTAGACTCAGTGCATTATCTAGCATGATCAAAGGGAAACTCATGAATTAAATAAGTGAGAAAAGATAGCCCCCACATACAAAATGGTAAAGGTAAGTATAGATTATAATTGAATGGTAGACCCCATGGAGAAAAAGATAAGAGAGTTTCTACAAGAATTTGATGAGATTGATCTTATCCTTCTTCCAAACATTTTGGATAGTTATGGAGTTAGTAAAGAAATATGAACATTGGAGGTCACAAATGGATATTTTTGTTGCTACAAAAGCCCTTTTAGTCTATTAGGATGGTGAGGTTAATATTTATTTGTTGAAAAATAGCATGGATAAGCTATCATTCACCAAAAAATTATTGGAATATTTTGAAAAAGAAGAAAATTAGGTGGTAAAGTGGTATGGCTCATATAGGAATAAACTAGATGAATTCATGGCATTCAATTGGCCATCAAAGGAAGAATATGATGCTTGGGAAAATAAGTATAATGATTTTCTTGACTTGTAGAGTCTCTCCTAGTGATGTGGATATAATTTTTGTCCTTCATGAATATTCAGTAATCTCTAACCGCTTTGACAATGTCAACAAAAGGAAATTTTATCTTTTTTACTTTGAGGTTTTTTCTTCACTTTCCAACTCATCATTCATGGGTCTACACCAACTAAGAATGAAGAATGGAATTACAAAGTAACAACCATTAGCATCAAATATTTTGGGAAAGGAAAATGATTACAATAAATAATATATTTGTATTTGTCATAGGAATATACTATCAAGGAGCAAGTAATTGTAATATTTTCAAAAGTATTGTATGTCAAATAAAAATGTTACATGTGTAAGTGCCCCAAAGATTGTTGCTCCCTTGTATTATAAAGGGAATTCAAGGCCATTTGCATGGGATGATTGATTTTTTGGAGACTTTTGCAGTACAAAACATTGAGAAATAAAGTTTAAGTCATTTTCTAGGTTGTTGAGTCTATTCTTTGTAATTTAAAGGAATTATATAGCAATACTATCATTTCTAAATACAAATGGCATAATTCTAAATCCAATTGTTTCCTTTTGTATGCTTTGCACAAGTTGTGAATTAAATCAATCAAATATCATTCAATTTGTCTCAATTTTCTTTCCAATGGATGATTATTTTCTATTAATGCTCTTATTTAAAGAATGGTCTAAATTCTTTAATAGAAGTATCGATTTGTGTGAATTCATACAAGGATCTAATAAGAATAATTGGTTAAGAGTTTTGAGTTTAATGGTGTAATGCATCATTAAAAGGATTTGTTATGTTTAGTTGGAATGTTGTTCTACACTTCCAATCACATTGGTTATGACTCCATACCCTAGGTTAAGGTACCAATCCTTTGAAACTCTATCTAAGTTGCATCTCCAAGGTCTTCCATATACCTACACCTTCAATCTTTACATTCAATTGAATTTATTTGTTGAATTGAAATATTATCATGTTCTGTTGTATTAAAAATGTTGAATTCTTGAAAGATAATGCCAAATATTCTATTTTTTCATAATAATCAAGCAAATCTACATAGAACATATCTTATATTTACAATATTTTTGATAATTGGCATAGGATATTAAGAAATATTGTTAGGGATCACCATCTCAGGTTTTACAGAGCCCAAAGTGTAGAGGGAAAGTTATTTTAACTTTCATATATTTGTTGGCTAGTCCCTCCAATTAGCTAACAATTGAAACTAGAAAACTCATAGGTTACTAGTTAGATATGGTTGGGAATTAAAAAAACACTAATATATTGGAAACTCTACTAGGAAATAGCTGATTTATATCTCTAGTTTGAGATCACTTTAGTTAGATTCATAAAAATTTAAAGTTCTACATTCTGTTAAGAAAAATTTTCTAAAGTTTCTCATCATTTATTAGTTCTAAAGTCACTTATTGAAAGTTTATGTTTATTTTCACATATTTGTGTGAATTTTTTGTCAAATGTTAATTTTTTTAGTCTATTCCTTCTCTATGTTAGTAAAAAAATCTCAAAGAATTACAAAATATTTCCAAATTATCATTAATTTGGGTGGTGATTCTAAGTCTCTTATTTTGGTGCACTAAAATTTAAAGAAAAAATAAGAAAGTAGAGGCGAGAGGTTGTAGAATTCATGAGAGTAACAAGGAACCATATCAAGAAGCATTCTAAGTAGAGGTTGGAAGGATAACTACAGTGAAACACTAGGAAATCCTAGAAGAAAAAGACTATAGACACAAGTAAGTTGTTTCTCCTCTTATTTCAAGATCTAAACATTTACATGAAGGTGTTATTGGTAATATGTATGAATTTGGAATTACTCCTATTAATGAGGAAAATCCAATTATAAAAGAACTAATGGTGTTAGGCAAGCCAATTTAAATCCTTTGGTTTCAAAACTAGTGCAATGATGAATATTTTAGGATAGAGATTTTGATGCCACATTGGCATCTCAAAGACTAAATCTTGGAGCTACTTTTGCTTACAATTCTCCTAGATATGGCTTGTCTAGAGTTCCTCATAATAGACCCTCTAATCATTTTTCACAAAGGGATACTTCAAGTCTTGTAGAGTATACCCCTAAGCATTTAGATTTCAATATAAATTTTCCTAATGAGGAAGAACTAATGCAAGATATTGTGGGACTCCAAGAGGAATCTCAAAGGTTGGAAGGTTTAAGAATAAAATAGGAAAAGGAGAAGGAATAAAAATAAAGGCTTCTATGTTTGAGAGAGACCAGTTGAGGAGAAGGGTGGAAAGAATGAAGTTAATGACCCAAGAAGAACCTTATCTTATTTCTACTTTGACTTACAATCTTGTTTTGACCACTGTTCTTGATAAAACTACTCTGAATGTTCCTATAGGAACTAACCATACCAATACCTAGACTAGTTCTATTATTACAAGATCAGTTGTAGCCCCTTCTAATACTAGTAAACCATTACAGCCTATGGATATAGGAAAAGGGCCTATGGTTCATTCCAAGGGAATAACTATGAGTGCAAGTGCACCATCTAGTAATACTCCTACAGCTGCAACATTAGATCCCTTAAGTGTCAAACTACAAATAGAGAATGAGAAGTTGTAGAGAGAATTATAGAGGATACAAATTATCACTACTAATGTTGAGATGAAAAGGAAGATTGCATTTCTTAAATATTCTATTGGAGATCCTTTAGCTTCTATTTCTCAGAACCAACCACATTCTATCCCCCAACTTACTCAAGCTACTGGCATGAATGTTTCACCTACCATTAGTCCATTTTTTCCCCATTCCCAACTATAAAATTCTAGTGGAATGGGACAAACTTCCCAATATCAAAGACATATCAATAATCAATGTGGTAGAAGAAATTCTAGTCATTGAGGAAACCATAATTTGGGAGGGAGAGATACAAAGCAAGGAAATCATAATACTGGGGGGTAGGGTAGTGGTGAGCCTCAACCAAATTAGAGAGATCGGTTTTCCAGAAGACCCATGCAAAATTTTAGATAGGTACAGACAGTTGTGCTTTCATGGGATACTTGGTTATCCTAATCCTATTCCAAATGATATTACAAATATGTTGGTTATATTTTTTGGGAATATTTCCATATCAGAGGAGGATCATTTGAGATCATTTAATAACATTATAGAGGATTTTGAAGTTGAAAGTAAGGATATAATGATGAAATTCTTTATGTAGTCACTTACTAAGGTTGTCAAGGACTGGTATAGGGTCTTGGGAAGAATTCAAGAGGATTTTTAGAGAGTAGTATGAAGATAAAATTGGCCTCGATTTTATGTTAAATGAATTCAACATAATCTCTAAAGGACACAATGAAATAGTTCTTGAATTCAACACCAGGTTTCAAAAGGCTATGTTCAAATTCCAGCTTACTTAAGAATGAATGAACAAGTATGTTTGGTCTCATATTTCAATTCATTTGATTAAAATATGGGATATCACCTCAGAGACAATAATCCTCAAAATTTGAGGGAAGATTATAAAGTTTCTTTGCATATTGAAAGAAATAGAAGGGATACTAGTAAAATGGGAAGAAGAGATTATGTAAATATTTTGAAGAACCCTAAAGGTCACCAAGAAAAGGGGCCATATTTTGATGATAAAATTGACAAGACAATGAGTACTCTTAAGGACTTGAGCTATAAGTTGTCCAAGACTAAAAAGGGACTGTCAAATGACAAGTCTAATTTTCAAAAAAATGGAAGACTTCCAAGACTGTATGATCATCCTTATAACACAAATTGGCGTAATGGTAAGCAAATGTTTAAAAATCAAAAGAATTGTAGAACAAACAAACTCGTGATCTGTTGAAGAAGAATACTATAAATTTTATAGATGAAACTCCATGATATGTAGCATGTCAGCTAACTAATTCACCTCAACAATATGTGGTAGTGCAATCCCTAGAGGAAGATCAAAATGTTTGTAGGGATCATGATCTTCCTCATGAGAAAGATGGAGAGATCAACATGTTATTTGGTGATAAAGAATATTCCTCTAGTGAAGAGTCAAATGATATTGATGTGGTACACCAAAGACTTGTGGAAAATGCTTATTAGAAATAAGTATTCTCTAATGAAGATGGTGAAGAGGATTATATTGTGAATGCCCTTTAAATGGAAGAGATGTATGTTACCTTGAAAATACCATAAGATGAAGAAATCAAGGAATTAACTATTACTATTGTTCTTTAGATTAAGAATAATTACCACTTGAAAAATAGAGTTGTAAGTAATTATCAAGGTAAAGCAGGAAGCATGTTCATAAGGAACAAGATAAAGATAAAAAGGGATTTCAAACAAGCAAGAAAAAGGAAGAACCAAAGGCAAAGAACACCAATATATGGGGAAAGAAAGATACAATTGAGAATAATGATGATAAATTGGTTTCCCCATCAACTCAAAATAAGTGTCAAAATTTGAAGGCTGGTGATGAGAATAAAAAGGATAAGACTAAAAATGAAGAAAAATATATACAAAGAAAATGCCAACTTTGAGAGAATCATGTGGTAACATATGATGTACCAAAGTTTACTTCAGTTGATATGTTCTAGATATTATCACAAGTAAAAGTATAATTCCCTTTCCTCGAGATGATGAGGATTGAGAAGCATAAAAATAAGGCAATTTCTCTTATCAATGGTGTGACTACAACCTTTAATGATAATAAGTTGATTTCTCACCCTGAAATGAGTAAAATAAAATTGAAAGAAGATGGATATGAGGGGACAAACAATGATGACCCTCAAGTATTCATGGGTTCCACACTTACAACATACCTTTGATTAGGTGGACCCTTTCTATATAAGCCCAATCACAGATGACAAAAGGTTAAAAAACTATATGATTTATTTAGGGGCATCCTCCAATATCATGCTAGTCAAGATAATGCATGATTTCAGACTAAAGATTTCCAAGGCTTATGAAAAATGCTATGCAATGGACTCTAGACAGGTTCTTATCATAGGAATCATAAAGGAGGCACCTTATAAGCTGGCATCATATCTTGGTAAAGAATTTATGATGAGTATAACTATGGTAGATATTCCTCCTACTTACTGGATGTTGTTATTTGGAAAATGATATGCAACTGTAGGAGGAAACATGCAATTGTATATGTCATTTGCTACTATTCCCATTGATGGAAAAGATGTAAGGATTTTTAGAGAACCCAGAGCTTCCCATGTAATAGAGGAAATTATTCCTGCAGAGAGAGTTAATTTTGTGGATATAGGCATAGAAAACTTCAAAATTGAAGAGTTACCTAAAGAAGAAGAAGAAAAGGGACCTACACCATTAGAAAAGGAAATAATGAAACAAGCTGATACAAAAGAATTGTGGACCATGTATTTTGATGGAGCTTGATCTATGGAGGGGTCTAGTGTAGGTGTTATATTCATTTCACCCAGTGGTAAGACTTTCAAATTTTCATTTTCATTAATGTTTTTTCTATACAAACAATTTGGTTGAGTATGAAGTCTTAATACTTGGGTTGACATAAGCAAATAAACATGGAATTAGAAAGTTAAGGGTCCTAGGTGACTTAGAATTAATTGTGTCCCAAGTAAGATCAAGGTTTGCATTAAAGAATAGCATATTAGATTGGTATAGAAATATAGTTTCGGATACAGTGGAAATGTTTGATGCTTTCAAGATTGACTAGATTATGAGAAATAAGAATGTTGTGGATGATTGACTGGCTAACATAGCATTAAGGCCAGAAGATATAACTTTTGTAGGTAAGACATAGAAAAGGGGGAGGGGTGAACGCAAAATGTGACTGAAAAATGGGCACCCCTTCTTTTTGAGTTGATGTTTCACTCAATTATGAGGGATATAATGTGAAATTAACAATAAGAAATCAAACCTAACTAATATAGCAGTAAAAAGGTAAGTTTTAAGATGCTAAAATGATGTGTACCTATTACAAAAATTTCTTTTTCGTGCCTCACTAAGGACTCATTCACCTAGCCAAAAATGGGTCCCTACTAGGGTTCTAGAAATTTGATTTATGGGTTCTATTCTTCAATGTTTGCACTCCCAGGTCCCAAGTGTTCATCTCCTGAAATTTGGAAATAAATTATGTATCTTATTTTTTGTGATCTCACAAGAAAGATGACAACTTTTGCAACTTTGAAATTTTTTTCCAATCTTGTTCTCCAGTTGATATTCAACCTAAAACCTGAAAGCACACATTAAAGTAGAAAAAAAATGTTGATTTGTTAGGGAATAGGGGTTTTCCTTGGTCAAACCCCATTTTTATAATTAAACCTTATGATGAAACACTAAAACAATAAGGATGCAATATGAAACATGAATCAATGATACCTTGGATGAAATCTTGAATGGAAAATCTACAATCTTGCATCAATTGGCCTCAATGAGTGTAGATATTGATCACAACACTTGATGAACAATCCCTTTGAATATTCTTTATTTGAATCTTTAATTCTACATCAACACATTAACTCAACATGAATGATGCACTATGCCTTTGACATGATGAATTAGATCCTTGATTGTTGCAATAAACTCTAATAATATGCCCTTGAATTCATTTGAAATGATCTTGAATGCTCTTATAAATGATCAGTTGATTTTTTGCTAGGATGTCTTAGATAAAACTATGTGAAATAACCTTATATTTATACTTAACTTAAGATTAAATCCAAAAATTGAAATAACACAAGCCGACCTCAGATCTTGAATTTGAAATCATTAAAATCCCACCCAAAAAACATCGAAAGGGGGGTTTCCTAAGTTAAGGAGGACCCATTCGCCATAGGGCGAATGGGTCCTATTATACTTAACTAGGACATGTTTTGGGGATTGTGAAATGTGATTCCAAAAGAGGGTCCTAGGACCTAGTGAGGACCCATTCACCAGGTGGCGAATGGGTCCTAAGTCACTATCTGAGGATGAATTCCTTCAAAAATTAGGTGTTGTGAAATTTCATTTAAATTTTTTAGGTTTTATCCCTCGAAAAATGCAATAAATTAGGCTTGGATTTCAATTTAAGGGGCCAATTATCCTTAAATTAATCTCAATTAATTAATAAAGACCTAGATTAGTGTGAAAGTGTAAAGATACACTTTACAAGACCCTAAATAAGGCACCATTATGTCCATTTTATTAACAAGAGTCTTAAACTTAATGTGAATGTGTAAAGCCAATTACAACACTAAATCAAGGCATAAATAAGTTCATTTTATTATTAATTATTTTGAAATTAAGGAAAAGGGATATTTTTTCCGTTACTACATTTAGCCCCCAATTTAGTGAGAGTTTCACCCAATGTCAAGCTCACACTAAAGTAGAAATCCAAGACACTTATGTATGTAGCTATGACAAAGATACACAATCGCACACTATTAAAGACTAGGAAGATAAAGGATCAATCTTTTACCATCCCAACGCACAATGTAGAATGCAATTTTTTTTTCATAACATGCATGCTCACTCTAGGGTAGTAGAATGTTAGGCCATCCACTAGGTGAGTATCCTTCCAAGAATGTGGCATAGTGAGAAAATCATGTCTATGTGTTGGCTCTCACTGTACTTACCGTACCAAAGCTATCCCTCACATAACTCTAATAGGGTGCTACTCACATTCATGTTCATGCTTAACAAGTTGTGTTATGCTAACCACTAATCCACATGGTAAGGTTCTACAGGAAAGTAAGGTGTGTTATGCTAGGTGGCCTTGATTAGATTTTCATTCCAACTTTATAAGGTGAGCGATTTATATTACACTAAAAATTTATGATCATTTGTATATAGGTTTTTTTTTAAAGGGTATTTTTCTTCGTATAAGGTCTTCTTCTTAGGGACCATTGTGCCTAATTTCTCCAAGAGAGCATAAGTCAAGTATAATATATTTCCACTTACAGGATGCCTCGTGTCACATCATGCCACTAAGGGAAAGTCGTATGCTTATAAATATCACACTCTTGGAGGGAATCGAACCCAATGGCACCACCAAGAAAAGGATGCATCAAAAGAAAAAGAAAATCACACCATGAAGTATGCAAAAATTCAAAAGATGTCATCAATCTATACCCCCACTTTAGAGTGGTTGCTAAAACCATTTTTGTGAGAAACTACTTTAAAGTAGCCAATTTTTACTCCTAAGAAATGAGAACTTACTTGGAAATCCCTATACCAAGTCATATGTTCCCGAAATAGAGCTACATCATGAAAAAGGAAGGAGAGGTTGCCCCAAAAAATATAAAAGGGATCTATGGATTTGGGGTCAGTATGTCTTTGCTACAATGATGTCATAGATCTCGAAACTACCATCATCCTCTAAACACTCATAGAATTGGAAGAATGACACAAAGAGAGTGAAAACAAAGAAAAATCATTCAGTTTAACATGGAAGAGACCTAAATGTCTCAATTCCTTGTATCATCCCCAAAGGGAAAACACAAGACAAGTGAAAAAGATAAAATGTTTACAACATATAGAAGAATGTAGGCACATATAGAGGAATGCAAAGAGAGAGAGAGAGAGATACATCAAACAAAATAATATGGGGGATTACATTACACACATGTAATCACATAAAGAAACATGAAAAAGTAAAAAAAGAAAAAGACTAGTAAGGCACATATGAATCAACCTATAGCAAGTTGTTTGTATCCCAATCTCAATCAGTATATACGAAAGGTGGAAAACTAGCCAATGGGATAAGAGAAAGTTCCAAACTAGGACATGCACCAAGTTTAACACTCTTATTAGGAGATTTGTCATTTAAGCTCATAGAAGAGGAAAACAATGAATTCAACCCATTATGCACTTCATTTTTTGCAATATCAATGTCATCATCTAGATTAATCACAATGACAGGTCAAATGACAATGTCCATGGGAGGTTCTTTTTTATGTTTTAGCGAGGGTATAGAGTCATCATGCATTGCTTTAGGTAAGTTTAGATTTAGATTTTTTATGTTTTTATTTTCTTATTTAGCTTGTAACATATGAGCAATAACATGAAACCTATGCCTATGCTCTCTAGAATTTTTGTTTTGTTTCAATCTATTGTCAATTTACGTTTATGTAGTAGAAATTTTGTCAATCATAGGCTTATTCTCCTCCCTTAGTGGATAGATGAAAGGAATCATACGAGGTTGGTCAACCACTTTATCTTTAGCTTTGTAAACTTTTTTTATTTTAGGAGGCATAATGGGATTGTTTTGATTGTCTTGTGGTCTCTTGTAGGAAATTACAGGAGCTTTTGTTATAGGTTGTCCTTGTATGTTAGGAAGGGATTTTTGTTTAATCATTGGTTCATCAAGAATAGGTGGCCCAATCATGGGTTGAGGCATGTTTCTAAGGGATAATTCTACTATGCATTTCACCTTAAACTTTTGATATGATATGAAAAAGTAGTCCTCACGAGATCGAATAATTTCAATAGGCTTGGGCCAAAATAAATTCAATGAAAATTTTCCATGGGAAGACATGATATTAAAACCACTATCATGTACTATAGAGATTTAATTTCCAAAGGGAAACTATAAACATTTGTGTACAATTGATAGAACAACTTTCATGGAGCGAACCCATGGGTAGCCTAACTTCACACAATTTTTTTCTAATGACTGGATGATGGTGAATGAGGCATTTACTATTTTTGGTTCAACCTTTAAAGGGAGATCTATCGATCCCTTCATAGGACAAGAAAAACCATTATGTTTTTTGTTCCATGCTTTTGGTTTATCATATATATCTTGATAGAGTTCATACACAAATATGAATTCTTTAGTGATCACGTTCTCTACACATATGGGATCAATTAATATCCCATTAGTAGGCTTTTTATTGATTCTTTTGGCTATGTAAAGTGGACCATAAAGTGCATGTTTAAGTATTTCTTTTTGTGAGAAAGAAATATCAAGAGGCATTTTGGTTGATCCTTTATGATTTTTAGCTTTGATAAATGACACCACTTTAGCTGATTCATCCACATTTTCATCATTCATGTTTTCATCATCCATGTCAACATTCATCACATAATTCTTTGTTTCACTAGCTTTGACAAATGAAATAGTGTGTTTCGGCATGGGATTTTTAAATATTTGTAAGTTTTGGTTAGGAGGAACTATGAACTTATTTCCTTGATAATTCACACCTCCAATTAGAAGTTGATTATTATCAATGAGGTATTGCACAATATGTTTAAGATGCTTACAATATTTTTTATCATGTCCATTTTTTTAGTGATAATGGCAATAACGATTTTGTCGATAGCCTATAGGAAATGGTTTATGAGGATCAGGAGCTCTAACAAGAGGTAAGGAAAGTGTATTCTTTTTTATGAGCTGCAACATAATATTATGGAGAGTATCAGATAAAGGATTAAATTGTATATTCCTATTCAAAAGGGAATATGAATTTGTCATCTTTATGTCAACCCCATGGTTATCAGCTTGTTGATTTGGTTGCAGGGAATTAAGTTGTAAAAATCCCCATTTTTCTTCTTGAAAGGTTGGTAACTATTTTGAGTTGCAAATTCAAACTTTTCAGGATAGCTAGGGGGATTTTTCATATCATGACTGTAAGCCGCATTCTAAGAATCATGAAGGGTTGTACATAATTTTGTAAAGGATGGGAATCTAAAAATCTCAATTTTGGTTTGGATTTTGTTTTGTAAGTTGGAAATAGACATTCATTGAAGATTGGTATTAGGAATCTTAATGTTTATTTGTCAATAAAGTGTTTGGTATCTTGCTATGAAATCAGTCACTTTCTCATCATCCTTTTGTTTGCATGTCATTAAATTAGCTAGGGGCATCTTGAGACCCATTTGAATGTAGATTTTTTGTAAAAGGCATCAACAAGCTCATTGAATGAACCAATTGAGTTATTCAGTAAGGAAGAGAACCACTCTAAAGCAGTATCCTTCAAGGATCTAGGAAATAGATTGCTAAAAGCTTATCTTCAAAGAGGAAATCACTACATAGGGTTGTAAAAGTGGAAACATGGCTAACAAGACCTCCTTCCCACCATATTTCTCGAATCAAGGAACTTCTATACCTTGTGGCATTTTTGCTCTCAATATTGTTGTATTGCAAAGGTTGACCATTTTTTTTTTTTTTTAGGGTTACAACTTGTTGTTGAAGGGATTCCATACTTTGCAAAAGTTTGTTAATGATAGCATCATTATTGTTGTAGGGTGGAGGGGAATAAGGTGGAGTGTTGTATGTATGCAGACATAAATTGAATTATAATTTTGTGAGGGAGGATGTTTGAGGAGATATTGTATTTGAATGAACAAAGCTAGAAGGATTCCCTATGGAAATACCTAAGGAAGTGTTCACATTTATAGTAGGTTGAATGGTTGTGGTAACTTGAGTACTAGAGTGTATGTATGGATTGAAATGGGTATTGTAGAAGGAGGAATTGAAGTTCCACCTTGGCTTTGGGTACACCCCAAAGCTTGAGTACAACTAGTGATGGTAGGGATAGTGTTTTTAATTTTGTGCACATTGGTTGTAGGAAGTGAATTCATGGGAAACAAAGTATGCATACTATGATCCATAGGGGGTTGATTATAAATACTATCAGGAAGAGAGCTAGAAAACCCAAAATCCATTGTGAATGATATATTGTAGGATGACATGAGTCTCAAACTATGTCTAACAATAGTATTGCTAATAGGACACCAAGTTGTAAAGATCATAAATTTTTTACAAACTAACAGTGCAAACCCAGAATGGAAAGAGGCTTTAAATGCAATGCAATGACCTAGAATGAAATATACAAATCCAATTTTCAGATTCTAAATAAGGAAATTTGTTGATTACCCTATGTAACAATCTATAAATGGAAAGAAATTTTTAATTTATACAATGCACTATATGAACCAAATTAAGCTAGATTTAATGAAATTAATGAAACAAAAAATTAGGAAATTGTAACAGAGATCTGATAATAGCAAATAGAAGCACAAAATAGAAGTTTTCAATTTCCAAAAATGTAGATTTAGGTCTAATCAAGTACTCATTCACCCTAGGGAAAATTGGTCCTAGATTAGGGTTTTGAAATAAATTTCTACTAATTTTTAGGTCTTTTTTAGTGGTTTTCAGATTCAATTTGCTACAGTAAGTTTCATGTTCGTATTTCAGTAAATGCAATGTGAAATTTGAGTGCAAATTATTGCAAAATAATGACCTAAAATTCCTAGGTTTATATACATTTTTTTTTTATTTTCAAAAGCAATTTTATATGATCTAAATGATATGCAAGATGACTGATTTTTTTTATTTTTTTAGATTTAAAGAATTCCTAAAATGCAATCCTAAAAACCATAGATGAGATGAAAATTTGAATGCAAACTAAACACCCTAGATGAGATCTAATTAAATGCTAATTAATTAAAATGAATGAAATATCTAATCTAAGATGAAAAGAGACTCCAAAATCAGAAAACTACAATGCTCAAAACATTGGGTTCACCAAAATGTGATTGACAAATGGGTACCCCTTCTTTTTGACTTGATGTTTCATGCAATTATGAGGGCTATAATGTGTAATTAACAATCAAAAATCAAACCTAACTGATATAATAGTAAAAGGGTAGGTTTTAAGATGCTCAAATGATGTGTACCTATTGCAAAAAGTGTTTTTTCGGGCCTCACTAAGGACTCATTCGCCCAGTGGAAAATGGGTCCCTACTAGGGTTCTGGAAAATTAATATCTAGGTTTTGTTCTTCAATGTCTACACTCCTAGATGATAGGTGTTTAGCTCTCAGAAGTCTAAAATAAATTTTGTAGCTTAGTTTCCCTAATCTTGCAAGAAAAATGACAAATTTTGCAACTTTGACAACTTTTTCCAATCTTGTTCTCAACTTGATCTTCAACCTAAAACCTACAATCACACATTAAACAAGAAGAAATTTTTTAATTTGTTAGGGAATAGGGGTTTTCCATGGTAAAACCCTATTTTGGTAATTAAACCTTATGATGAAATAATGAAACATGAAGGATGCAACATGAAAAATGAAACAATGATACCTTGGATGAAATCTTGAATGAAAAATCTGTAATCTTGCATGAAGTTGCCTCAATGAGTGTAGATCTTGATCACAATACTTTATTACAACAATTCCTTTGAATATGCTTGATTTGAATCTTCAATGCTACATCAACACATTAGCTCAACAACATGCATGATGCACTATGCCTTTGACATGATGAATTGGATCATTGATTGTTGTAATAAACTCTAATAATATGCCCTTGAATTCCTTTGAAATGCTCTTGAGTTCTCTTGTAAATGCTCACTTGAATGCTCTTAAGATCACTTGAATTTTTTCTAGGATGTCTTAGATGAAACTATGTGAAATAACCTTATATTTATACTTAAGAATAAATTCCAAAATTCAAATGACACAAGATGACATAAAATATTGAATTTGAAATCATTAAAATCCCTCCCAAAACACATACCAAGGGGGGTTTCCTAAGTTAAGGAGGACCCATTTGCCCTATCTGGCATACTTAACTATGACATGTTTCAGGGATTGTGAAATGTGATGCCAAAACGGGATCATAGGACCTAGTGAGGACCCATTTTCTAGGTGGTGAATGGGTCCTTGGTCACTATCCTAGGACATGTTCCTTGAAAAATTAGGTTTTGTGTAATTTCATTTAAGATTTTCAGGTTTTATCCCTTGAAAAATGTAATAAATTAGGCTTGGATTTAAATTTAAGGGGCCAATTATCCTCAAATTAACCTCAATTAATTAATAAAGCCATAGATTAGTGTGAAAGTGTAAAGTTACACTTTACAACACCCTAAATAAGGCACCATTAAGTCCATTTTATTAACAAGGGTCCTAAACTTAATGTGAATGCGTACAAAACACAATACAACACTAAATTGAGGCATCATTAAGTTTATTTTATTATTAATTATTCCCAAATAAAGTTAGGAAAATGGATACTTTTTGTTACTATAGTAGGTATCTCAAAAGTTGAGTTACAAACAAGGCCTTCTATCACTGATAATATTTAGAATTGATAGGTGTTTAATGATGATCGAGATATATTAAAGTTCCTGCAGTTTATTGATTAGTATGAAAGTCAAGATATAGATTTTGGAGCTTTTGTGGAAGTCATTAATGGGAAAGAGACAATTATTGGAAATGAGGTAATCCAGCTCAATACCAATAAAATTCCCAAGGGGTTGGTTGCTCTAGAAATATTTTTTGATGGCCTTGACAAAAGAAACATCAAACAAAGCTCCACACATCAAGATGACTTAAGAATAAGTCAATCTAGGAATTTACAATGTATGAAAAAAGGTGTATGTTGGGAAAATTATGAAACCCTGGATCAAATCAATGCTTATTGATTTAGTAAGGAAATATATAGGCATGTCTTTGTATGGTCATATGATGACCTAAAGGCTTATAGAGAAGTGCCTTTTTAGAATGAGATACCACTAAAAGAGGATGCAAATCCCTTTAGATAGAAGAAAAGTCCTATTAATCCTACCTTAGAGCCCAAGATGCAAGAATAATTGATAAAACTAAGGGATGGTAGGGGTTGATGCAAGAAGTTGGGTTCACAAAAGCTCAAAAAGTGGAAGTTTTTTGTTGTTTTTCAAAATTTGTCACACACTTGGACTAAAAATTTGAGGCACTTACACAATGAATCTTTAAAAAATTTAGTAATATAAAATTTATCATTTTGAATCTAGTTTCCAAATATGTAAATTATTCAAATACCCAGATTCTAGAAATTAAATTTTGATAAGGATCTATAAAAACCACTTTTTAAAAGTCCTTATTTTTTTACCATACCAAAGTGTGTACGGACAACACTTTTTGACCCAAATAAAATTATTTTGCTAATTAATTTTGGGAAAAGAGAGCTAACAACATGAAGTTTGATGTGGATTTTTTTTTGTAATTTTGGTTGAATATTTTTTTTATTAAATTTTTATTGGCCTTAATTGCTGTTTAAAAAAATTAACATGTACGGATAGCATAATTGGACCTAAACTAAACATTTTTGAATCTTTTTTTTTCATTATGTAGAGAATTGTCTGAAGTTTGATGCCATATAATTTTTTTTACAAAAAACTTAACCAAAAAAAGTTATTAAAAAACAAAAAAGTCTGATATTTCAAGTTTAAGGACTAGTTTGCTTAGAAATTAATTAAAAAATAGCAAAATAATCCAATATTAATAAATTAGACATCGTGTTCTCTAATGGGTTTTAATTTTATAGATTGATTCAGAAAAAAAGTCCATCAGCCATATTGTCAAAGTTGGACATTCTTCTTCAATCTGCCTTAATTTTTTAGTTGCAGGTCAAAGGCTAAGGCTCGGATTGCCAAGCCTTTCCCAACCTAAAACCGAGGCAACATGTGGGTTGGAAATTTTGAATTTTAAAAATGCATACGCGTTTTTATAAAACATGTATGCGTTACAAAACGCATGTGTTCTTTATTTTCTTGATAATTTAAAAAAAAAATTTAGAAATGGGTACCCATTTTAAAACGTGTACCCGTTTTGAGTTACAAAATGGGTGCATTTTTAAAAGGGTACCCTTTCTAAAAATTTTATTTTTAAATAATCAATTTTACATGTTATAAAATGTGTATGCATTATATAACGCGCACGCGTTTTTTAGTGCATACTCATTTTTTAGGCTCGGTACCCGAAGCATAACACATGCGTTTTTTTAATAACATGTACACGTTTTCTGCGAGAATTTTTTTTGGCTGAAACTTCCCCTCTTTGTGTACCCAACTTCTTGCTTTTACCCTAGGATCATTAAACCCATCAGACATTCAATTTGGGTGTCAAACATTCTTCCAGTCAAAAAGAAGAATGGTGATATAAGGTTATGTGTTGATTTTAGAAATCTCAACATACATCATTAAAAGATAACAACCCATTTCCTAACATGGGGGAAATGTTACAAAAGGTCACTAGTTGTCAGCTATTGTCCATGATGGATGGATTCTCAAGCTTCAACCAAGTAATAATCAAGGAGTCGAAGTAGTATAAGATAACTTTTACAACTCCTTGGGGGACATATGTGCATGTTAGGATGCCTTTTGGCTTAACTAACATTGGTGATACTTTTCAGAGAGCTATGGATGTAGCTTTTTCTAATTTCATTAACATATTTATGGTGGTTATACCAAGATGATCTTACTGCATACTCCAAAAAGGAAGAACATTGTATGCACCTGGAGAAATTTTTTATTAAAGCATTGGAGTATGGTATCTCACTCAATCTTAAGAAGTGTGCCTTTGGAGTTACATAAGGAAAATTGTTGGGGCATATAGTATCCAAAGAAGGAGTGAGGATATACCCAAAAAGAGTGGCTATGATAGAAAAGATACCTCAGCCAAAAAATGTGAAAGGTATCCAATCATTCTTTAGGTAGGTGAACTTTTTAAGAAGGTTTCTGACAAACTTTGTAGAGATTATAATACCTATCTCAAAGATGCTAAAAAAGGGAGAGAAAACAACATGGAGTGAAGAGATGACTAAGGCTTTCACAAGTATAAATAGGAAATTAAAGAGGCACTAGTCATAAACTCTTTGAACTTTACAAAACTCTTATAATTTTTTTAATTTGCCTCATTTCACACTATTTCTATAGTATTGTTGCAAAGGAATGATGAAGGTTATGAGCAGCCTATTGCCTTTTTCATCAAATCCTTACAAGTTTTTGAGTTTAAATATGATGTGACTGAGAAGCGGGCCTATGCTTTGGTAAACTTAGTAAAGAATTTTAGGACATATTTGATTAGTACAACAATTGTTTCATATGTGCCCACTATTGTATTCAAGGATATATATTCTCACAACAAGAAGTAACAAGGAGGATCTATGTAGGTTGATTAATAGAGTACAGGAGTTCAACATTGATATTCAAATCACCAAGTTGGTTAGAGGATAAGGATTGGCCAAATTAATGGCAGAGAGAAACTTAGAAGCCAACTAGGTAAATAATATTGATTTTTTGGATATATCTCCTATTCGTAACATGTAATATTTAGGGCGGTACAAAAATATTGTGTATTATTTTTAGAACATGTCATTCCTTGAGGGGATTAATGACAATAAAAAAATAACCTTAAATCTATAGGTCATAAAATATATTATCAATGACAATGAATTATGGTGGAGAAACATGGATGGAATACTGCTAAAATGTGTCAATGGTAAACAAGCCTTGGAGATTCTGACAAAGATAAATTATGGTGTTTGAGGTGGCCACTATATGGCCAAAACTACTACAAACAAAGTTTTAAGAGTAGGGTTTTGGTGGCCTACACTATTCAAAGATGCATAGAAGTTCATGAGGGAATGTGATGCATACAAGATATTCTCAAGGAAGTTGAAGTTTTTAGGAAACATGCCCCTTAAATCAATAAAAGTGCAAGCACTATTCCATCAATGAGGAATAGATTTTATTGGTGAAATTGCAGAGAAATTCAATGGTGGACACTCTTGGATTTAGTGGTGGATTACCTAAGAAAATAATATCCAATAATGCAATGTACTTCAAGTCAAAAGAGTTCACTAATTTCTACAACAAATATGGGATCTCAGTTTCATACTCATCCCCTTATCACCCACAAGGAAATGTACAAGCAAAGTTCAGTAATAAAATTCTAATGAAGATCATCAGAAGGGTGATTGAAAAGAATGAGAAGGATTGAGACTCAAAGTTGAGGCAAGCCCTTTGGGATGATAGAGTTACCATCAAAAAGGTAACAAGAAAGTCTCCATATCATCTAGTTGATCGTATTCAGGATAGAATTCCAACCAACAATGTGTTGTAGGTATATAATTTTATCCAAGAATATGAAGATAATATCCTAGATGATATGCATCAAAGAATCAATTCTTTGGTAGAGCTAGATGAAAAAATAAGTGAAGCACAACATAGGGATATGAAAATGCAATTGCAAGTGAAAAATTTATATGACAAGAAATATTCTCCTAGGAAGTTTGAAGTGGGAGGCATGGTATTAATATGGAATAAAAGAGCTCAAAACAAGGTAAAATATGGAAAGTTTGATGATATGTGCCTTTGGACTTATCTAATAAGCAACATACATGGAGAAGATTCGTATTTATTGCAAAATTTGACTAGAGAACTTCTAGAATTGCAAGTACAAGGATAATTCTCAAAGCAATACTTCACCTAAGGTATGTTTATTTCCATGTACACCATATTTTATGTAAATATTTGTATATTGGTTTGGTTTTGTGTCTTGTTTTCTTTCCTTGTCTAGGTGTCCCCTAGTTTTTGTGTCTCTGAATTTTGTCTAGTCTACTTCACCATGAGATTCTTGGGATCTTTCTTTGTTCCTATTGAACAAATGTCCCCAACTAGGCCATTGATAGGACTTTTTAAAAAAATTGTGGTTTTGATATTTCATTTAAAAATTCCAAGCATTTCAATAGATTTTTGGGCTAGGTTTTGTCATTTCCTACATCTAGGGTTCACCTTAGGGGCTAAAACCCTCTTTAAACCTTAACAATTTTATGCCTTAGTCATTTTTATATTTTCTCATTGACTTGTTATTGTCCATTCAAAATTTTGTAGTAACAATTTATGCCATTGAAGTCATGTATCCACCCACCCCAACATCCTAGTCTTGTCAATTACTACCCCTTTTTAATACTTAATAAATTCTTAAGTCTGGTGGGTCATAAAGTATTTTGCATTAAAGTCTAAAGTTTTAACCCTAGGCCTAAAATTATTTTAAGTCTTAAAGTCATGTACCAACCTAGTAAATGGCCCCAACTTAAGTCATAACTTAAAGCACATGCTAAAAAATGCTTTAAGTTAAGTGCGGCTTGGTCCCACCTTTCCCTGTGTTTACTTTTTATTGGCCCCTGATGCCTCATAGTGAATAAAATATTCATAGAAAATTATGTGTGGTGGTGCGAGAGTGGGCCACGTGTCCAGTTCAAATAGTGGGCGCTGTGAGGTCTCTACATAGCTTTTGGTGAGCCCCATGATCTAAAGCATCATATGGTGCCATGTGGTATCATCCTGGCCATTCCCCACCACTCCACAGGGGAACATAATTAAATACCTTAGTTGATTATGGGGGTCCGAGAGAATGCCAAGTGGCAAGATCTTGACCATTAGATGGAGAATGAAGGATAGCTTAAATATTTTCCTAAGTATTGAGGCATGAGAGGTGAAAATAAAGAGTGTGTCTCTTACATGACATATGAATTTTTTCTAGCATAGCACAAATGCAAATGTTTTAATCTTGGATGTATGATTTACAAAAGAATAAACATGTGATAAAATTTTATCCTAAGTATACGCGATGCATGGAGGATTAACTAGTGCACATGTTAGGCACATGGCATCATTTGATAGCATTCCCCACTATTATGCAAGCTCTGATTTGTTCTCCAATACATGAGTGCAGGGGCATGGGGAGTCAATAATTCAGTTGTTTTGATGTTCTCATAGGTTGTGGGTCTTGTGATGACTTGTAATGGGATTTTCCATATGGTAAATTAGTCCATATTTACCTTGATTTTGATGCTATTGGAAGTTTTTAAACTCCTACCTTTAAGGATTTGGGAACCAAAGCATTGAGAACAAACACATGCAAAGTATAATTTTTATATAGATTCATCTAGAATACCAATTATCGAGCTATATACCTATCTTGTAGAACACTAAGAATAATGTAACTATGTTCTTCACATATATGACATGTTAATATTCCATTATTTATCACCAAATATGATGTATCTGAATAGATAATAACATTTTAAACATTTTTTCTTCCACACACCATGAACTAATAGTGATATTATTTACACTTTTAGTGCAAGCATGTTTCTACCTGATAGTCATCACTTCTATATTTTCACTTGTGGTAGCCCATAAAAATATAATTGTAATATATATTTATTTTGATACCTTGTGTCATCTTCCATGATATTATTAACAACTTAATCAATGCAACATTTTCATCAATTTTATTACAAGTTCTATTGCATCATTAATAATGGACTAGCAAGTGCTTAATATATATGGTTGCAATTTATTCATCCACGTACCTTGTGGTTCCGATCAAATCACCACCAAATATAAAATGGCATATATGATGTACCACATGACCTAAAATATCATTATCATATCTGAACCACTGTGTTTTTTATACCATAATACATGAGCAACTCACTATAATAAAGACTATTGATAAACTCTTCATACTAGGAACCCCCCAAGCAAACATAACCTAAGCCCAAAAAATACATAAATCATAATATTGTGAAGGGTATAAATAACTAGAATTTCATATGTGATTTCCTAATGCGAGAGAACAAAATAAAACTTAAATTCAATTCTTTGTAGCATAAATTCATAGAACATTGTAATTATATAAATACAAGTAATAATTAACATAAAATTATTAAATTTGAGATCCCTACATCTAGAATTTAATAAAATAATCATTAAATTTGAATAAAATTTGTCTCTTTATCACATGTCATTGAATTTACATATGATTATTAGTATTAATAATGAGTTCATAGAGAAAAATTCTCCCTTTTATTGCATGTCATTAAATGCATTAGTGTAAGAGACAAAGACCAACCATGTCAAGGCTCTAGGTCATGGAGAGCTGAGAGCAAAGGGATGCCCTAACTTGCCTCACTCTAAAGGGTGTTTTGAGGTGAGGATTGAGAATGAAGAGCACTCTGAAGTACTTTTGTCACTCTACAGACCCAAAAATCTACTCAGGGCTAGACAAGCCAATTTTCGGAGCCCAAACTATACCTCAGATAGCTCTTTATCTAAGGACAACAGCGCAATTCTGGGATGATAATGCGGCATGCTAGCATCTCTCTAGTGTGTTGGTGTTCGTATGACCAGAAAATGAGAAATATAGTAAGGAAAAGAACAAAAACCTACTAAAATCCTAGCTAACTAATTTTAACAAAAAGAACAAAATGATAAAGTACAAAAAGTAGATACCAAAATGATAAAGTAAGTAGATGAAAACTAAGGTGATGAATATCAACTCACTGAAACGCCAATTCACCAACGAGATCCACACACACGTTCACCTACACACAAGCAAGAGGAGAAAATTTTTGGGGCTATATAGGGGCTTTCCTTAGTCAAACCCTTTCTTTGGTGTTTCCACCTCCACGAACAACTGCAAAAGCAACTGAGTAGAAAATATGATAAAGGAAAGAAGGAAATGCACTGAACACTACAAAAGAGCTAAGCTACTCTATCAAATCATAGAAGGATAAGTGAAGTGTTACCACCTCCATCCAAAGGCTAAGGCTAATGAATGGAGAATGCAAGCAACCAACTTGGAAAAGTCACCACAGCCACAATGGTGATGAAGGGAGGTCTCACAAGACTCCAATCTCACAACTTCTATGATAGCATCACACATACAAAAGTGAAGTTGATGGAGTTACAATGCTCAAGTGGCCTTATGAAAATGAAGAAATTGCTTGAGAGAATGAATGAGTGAAGGATTTTAAATGAATGTGAAGAAGTTCAAGTGAGTGTGAAATGAATGTCTTTAAAGGCCAAAATGAACCATTTTTAGGTTGGTTGGTCACACAGAGGTGTTACAAATTGTCCCCAATTATTAGTGAAATGTCCCTGTAGACTCAAGGGCAGGAATCTATCAACGAGGACAGTGCACCACATAGACATCCACATGCTATGCTCATGTCCCTAACAAAAATTCCCCCATCGACACACAAAAAACATGCCAAGTGGATGCATCTCGGATGGGTGATGTGGAATTTTTCCTTCAAATTTGATTTTCTAAGGTGAGGGTATGCAAAAGGGGAATTTACACAAGGGGTGAAAATTCACTCCTATATATTTTTCCCCCACTTTAGTGAGCATGAATATCGATGATCGTTCAGTAAAGTAGATTGAAGAGTTATAAATGTATACTTGAATTGTAAAGGAAGCAGACCACAATCTAGCAAACTCAAAAGTGCAGGGTAGGCAAAGGATTCCATAGGTACTCTCTCTTGAGGAGGTTTGAACAAAAGGACTTTGTAGCTCTACAAAACTATCAAGTTGCACAAAGTACAATAAAGGCCCATAGACCAATGATGGAAAAATCTTGTAGGATCTAAGTGCTTCATAGGCCCTTGGACCTACAAAGAAGGAATTCCCCCAAGTACTCTCTCATGAAGGAAGCCTAGTGCAAGGGGATTCTGCAAAGTCAAACTAGAAAGTGACTTCATAGGTTCGCCTACAAAGCAACATGTTAATCCATAGATAAAACATGTCAAAAAATAAAAGCAACCATGCAATAAAACAAGTAGACTATCATGTAGACTGTCAAAAACTTGAAAGGATTTCAAAGGGGTCCCTCGAGAACCTTTCAAAAGGAGAGGGGTCCACTCAAGGGACGTGTTGTTTGAAATTGTACGAATATTTTTCACAAATCAATTCATCATCAAGGAATTCTTTCAAAAAATATTCACTTTATCAAGGAATTCAAAAGGAAGAAAATACCCCCTCACGAGGGGAAGATCAAGGCTTCTCCCACAAGAAAATTTGCTCCCTCCTCAGAGGAAATTTCTTCAAGTTCTTTCTTTGAGAACCCATGATGAAGGAAACATGTTTCGCTAGGGATCCAAGTTGAGAATGTAATTTTTGAAAAAGGCTTGCAAATATTTTCAAGAAAATATTTGTTGGCAAGAAATGCATTTTCTAAAAATTGGAGTTGGCATGGCAGCCTCCCTTAGGGTGGTGTGTGCTAAATGTAGAGGCACACGTTGTCCTAAGGAGAGAAAAGAAAGAATGAAAAAGTGATGTTGTGGCCCACAAGACATAGCGAGATGTCATCGTGGTGATGTTGTCGCACACATGAGGGACAATACATAGGCACCACAACATCACAACTCAAGAAAAGAAGAGAGAAAGATAACAAAAGAGTAAAAAGAAATAATTACATCACAGATAGAGGACATAGGTGTGATATGATATTTTGGGGTCAGAGCTACTCATAAATATATATATGTATAGTAATAGTATATAGATGAACTATCATCAACCTCCTACTATATCAAACCATATGAAGAATACACCAAAAGACAGTAAAAATAAAAAAATTGGTTCAACATGGAAGGGAAGCCTAAATGCCCCCAATACTTTGCATCACCCTCAATTTTCCAAAAATCAAAATACATAACAAAGAAAGAATGATGCTACAAATAGAGGAAGTTTATGACACATAATCACTCTTGTATCCAAGAACCTACAAGGGTGGCAAGGGTCATCTAGGAACACATAACATGAGCATGGGGGAACACATCACAACAAACACACACCTAATCTAAAGGTAAAGAAGAGGCCCCCTTCTAACACTCATCAACCAAGAGGTCATCTACTTCCCAATCTATATCATTATAGGGGGAATGCGGGCGAGCCTACAGTGGTGGAATATTAAGGGGAGGTGCTTCTGACCCTCCTGCAACAAGGGAAAAGTCACTTGGCTCTTGTGGAGCAATGGTCAACAATTTTATGAAGATCGTTGACAAGGTCGGGACCTCCTCCAAAGAGTTCAACATGCACTTTACAGGAGTACCATGTGTTACCTCAATACATGGGTAGGATGATGCCTAAGATTCACTGTTGGGATCACCGAGTGACTCAGGAGTAGTGAAAAACTTAGAGGAAGCTGGAAATTGCTCCATCACTTGGACAAAACACACTAGTGTAGCACCACCCTTTGAAGAAGGTGGGATCTTGTTACACCCCCCATTCCTAGAAGGTCCAACCTCTACTTTTTGCTTCATCGAAGGATGTGAAATCCCCACAAATGAGGCAAGAGGCACGAGGGAGGAGGAGGAGAAAACTACGATGGAAACCATCGAGGTGTTTGGCATGTCCATAGGTTTAGGGAATGGTGCCAGGATGTTCGGTAGGGACATCAAAAGAGGTGGCTCAACTAAAGGACCGATAAACACCTACACCTTTTTAGGGTTAGGTGCACTCACGCTCACAATGGGATCCAAAAGCAAGACTAGATTCGATTTAATGAAAGTAAAGGGGAGGAGAGAGGAGGAAACATTAGGAGGCCTTGAAACAAGGGTGGTTGACTCTCCTCCCTTCCTATACAAAGTGGAATGTTCAGCTGCTAGAGCCTCTCACCAATGCTTGCACTCACATGCAAGAAGGTTTATGTGACTCTTAGAGCTAGAGGTCAGGAGCTAAGAAAAGATAGAAGGCTTCTACTTAGCCAGAGGAGTGTCCATCACAGCTATCTATAGTAGAGGGACAAACTCCTGAGTGGGAGTAGGAGAAAGAGGTTGAGAGATAATGGGGAGAGTCAGCTCTAGTGCCTCGACAATGGGCCTCTTCCCATTCACTGCTTTAGAAGTAGAAGCGGTGGGAGGTTACAGAGGCTAAAACATAGAGGATTCCTCGTGGGGACCCTTTTTCCTACCATACAAGTAGGGCCAAGGTCCAGGAGGCATAGTAGGAAGGTCCGGTATCCTAACCTTGGATTTGCGCAAGCAGGCACCATAAAACTTCTTACTTAGAATCCAAGAGTAGACATCCAAAATTCTTCTTCAAAAAAGGGGAATAGAAGAGGCACTCTAAATATGGGTAGGCCTCTCCTTTCCCTTTCAAGAAGAGGAGGCAGCTTGTTGTTGCACTACCAGAGGGGTCACCTTTGGCTATACCTTACCTATGGTCTTATACTTTACATAGTTTTGATAAAGTAGGTCTATTCTAGGGGAAAGCAGATCGACCGAGGTGTGCCAAAAATGATCCAATGAATAGGCCCCACTGGATACCAACGGCTACTATCCAGTGTCATGCATGATGTGAACGACACCTTTGTAAGAGAATTTTAGACATTTTTGGATGATGAAGGTGATTCCGTTCATGGAAGCTAGCCAAGGTATGCCTAACTTCACCCTGAACAAATCAAATTTCAGAATAACATCAAAGGTTTTGTCCACAACCTTAGGTACAACTAGGATGGAAAGATTTATTGAGCCATATGACTTGAGAAAGAGGCAATTGTGTGTACGAATGGTAAACTTTGTTTCTTCATACTACTCCCTTTGTAATGAATTTAACCATAATATCTCCTCTTTAATAACATTCACTTAGCTCATGGGGTCAACTAGGACCCCTGTCACAATGTTCCCATTGAGGGGAGCAAGAATGTAAAGGGAAGAGGGCTTTTTATTCAAGAGCATGTCCTATGAGGTGAATGTCATGTTTGGAGAACTAGTCGTAGGATGCGGGGAAGAAGTAATCATGACCATAATAACATATGTTGAGGGCTGAGTAGAAGAATTAGAGGGATCAATAATCAAGTTAGCAAAGTGAGATGGGAATGGGTCCATGTATATCTATAACTCACTATTGGCCTTCACCACTGATTTATTCACATTTTGTTTCGTCCCATCGAGATGAATGGTACCATCATTAATGTGATCTTGTATCTTGTGATGTAGGTGCATACAATGTTTGGTATCATGTCCATTAACCCAATGATACTGATAGAAGGAATTCACATCATACCAATCAAGATAAGGTTCCTTGAGAGGTCGGGTGTTTTCCAATGTTATGATCTGTAGCTCAAAGGTGGATTAGCTATTCATGAGTCTCTTTATTCTCAAGAGAATGCCAAGGGATGAACGGCCCTAAACTACCTCATGGAACAATGTGAGAGTTTCAAAATTAGAAAGATAAAATCACAGAGATTTTTTGGATAGACTGACAGGCTTCTCGGCCAAAGGATGTCAGTGTGGGATATGGATGACAATGCAGCGTGCTGGCATCCAAGAGGAGTGTTGTCATCTCGTATGAACTAGAAAGGGAATTTATCACAGAAAATGACAAAAGTGACTACTAGCAATCAGATTGCTAAGAACTTATAGAATGTGAGAAAATGATAGAATGTAATAGAACTAAAATAAAGTAAATTATAGAATTAAAGAGGATAGAGAAAGAAAACTTCTCACAAAAATCCAAGTCATGAAGCCTCCATCACATGAATGTCTTCAATACCTACATGCATAAGATCTGGAGAAAGTATTGGGGTTGTATAGGGGTTTTCCTCAGTCAAACCCCTATTTTGATGTTCCCACCTCCATGGATAGCCAAATAGATAAAGAGAAATAAAGTATGTGATCAGTGATAAAAGAAAACCCTACTCGAGGAGGAGAACCTGTATCACAAAATGTAGGTAATAAAAGCAATCCTCGCTCGAGGAGGAGAACCCATATCACGAGATATAGATGCAATAGATTAAGGATGTGGGTAAAAGCATAAAGTTGTATTACACTTTATAAAGGAAACAACCAACACTAATCCAACTTTTAAACTTGAATCACTAAAAGGTGGCTATATGTTTTAAATTTTGAAATTATGTAAACTAGTAAAATATGTACTTTTTAGTATATTTTATGTTTATATTTTTAAAAATAAAAATAAAAAAATATTTTAAACTAGTTTTTAATAAATTAACACTATAATTTAGTTGTTGATAAAATGCTAAAAAATGAAGTTGCATGAGACATCAAACTTTTTATAGTAACATTTTTTTCCAATTTTTTTTGTGTATTTATAACTTGAAACTTTAGTGCATGGATATATTTTTTTCCAATTTTGATAAATTTTTGTTTTTAAATAAATATTGAAATGTGTGAATCCAAAAATAGTTGTTTCCATCGAATGTCAACTTTCATATTAAATATTTATCTAAAACAGAAAAAAAAATTATACCCTCTTGAAATAGATTCTTTTATCTAGTGCATCATATTTTTTTCATTTTTTTTAATAGTTTTAGTATCTTTCCTTGCATGGTATCAACCTAATATTTTGTGTTGATAACCTACTTTAAGTAAAATAAAATATTAAAATAGATATATTTTTGAAAACTAAACTTATGGATCTACAAAGGGTATTTTTATATTTTTTTTTAAATGTTATTTACATTAGTAGGAGTTATTGAAACTTCAATTTTTTCAAATAATTTTATTTTTTTGGTAAATTGGACTCAAAGTGGTGCTCCATATATTTTTAGCTAACAATTTTAGTTGAAAAAGTTATGGAAGTATCTAACTTAGCTAGAATGAATCTTACTAGATCATATGTTTCACCAAAATTGATTTTTAGTTAGAAATTCTTAAATTCAGTTGTGCTAATAAGTTAGCTAAAATTGTAACACAACTTTGTGCTTTTACCCATGTGTGAAATCCCAAGATACTCAAGGGAACAAGATAAGCAAGGTATCAACTGCAGGCTTAAGAAATCCAAAGGGAGGGACACAGAGATAGTTGTAAGAGCCAAGAGTGTTGCAAAGAGTGTTGTTATAACAAGTTGTATGGAGTTGTGCAAGCAAGATAGCAAGAGCAAGAGAGCAGGAAAAGGCAGGAGCCAAGGCTAGAGAGAAGCTAGAAGACCAAATGGATTAAAAAGATAGCATTTAAGGAAGGAAAAGAAGCTTCCCAAGCCATTACAAGGTGACCTAAGTCATTACCACCAAAAAATTGGCTGACAAGTGGCAAACACACTCGGAAGCGATCATTTGAACATTGAAATTTTACAAGACACAAACGCAACACGCAGACATCCATGCAACGTGCTAGTATCCAAACACATCACAGTACAAAATGACAAGAACGGGAAAACCACCAGGTTTAACGAAAAGCTGATGTGCAAGGGTAGCTATTGAAAAGGGGTCTTGGAGCATCCTGAGAGTGAAAAAGGTAGATGCAGGGGCTAATGAGCCTACACAAGTGCTAAGGGAGTGAACACTAAAGAAAATGAAAGAATGTATGTGAAATTGCAAGGGGTGCAATTTTACGACATTATATTTTTCCCCCACTTTAGTGGGCATATGAATCTACACTAATATGCATGGTAAAGGAAATCTACTAAACATAGATAAAATCATTATGCCAAAAGAATATTGTAGAGGAAGCAGGAAACTCTTCAAACCAAGGAAGCATTCCCCCAGGCTAAAGACCTACAAAAAAAATGAATCAGACAAGAAAAAACTTGCACCATACAACAATGTTAGCGCACAAAAAACTAAAGGATTTGAGTCAACAAAGTGAAAGAGACCTTGATGTAGAAGGTTGTCTCAGTACTATGTGTCGTCCCCAAATTAAGAAATGACACATAGAAGAATTCTAAAATGAAGAGAATAATGTAAGGATTGATCATTTCAAGGGAAGGATACACCCAAAATTCAAGGAAGCAACCAATATCAAAGAGAGAATGAGCATATACTTAGGATGAAGAAGATGTAGATCTTTGATTCAGTATACACAATTGAGAAGAAAGAGAATTTAAGAGAGAGAAAGGAATGAAATTTCAAAGAGAGATGGCTCCATAGGTCCTCAGACCCAAGGAGTGTTGAATAAATGCACCACAAATCTATAGACCTATTGAAGGTGAACAAAAGGCTCTGTAGGTACTCTCTCCTAGAGAGTTGAACAAACTGTACTGGAAGCCCACAGACCAACAATGAATAGATCCTATGAGATGAAAGTGCTTTACAGGCCCTCAAACCTACAAAGAAGGAATTCCCCCAGTACTCTCTCATGAAAGAAGCCCAATGTTAGGGGACTCTACAAAGTTAGACTAGAAAGCAGCTTCATAGGTGCACCTACAAAGAAACATGTTAATCCGCAGATAAAACATGTTAGAAGACAAAAATCCACACAGGCAAGCAAGTAGAAAGTCATGAAAATGGTCCATAATTTGAAATATTTCAAAGAGGTTCTTCAGGAAACCTTCAAAAGAAAATGGGTTCACTCAAGGGATGCACTATTTGAAAACTAAGGTCTAGTCAGGTTACTCCCAAGCTAGATGCAAAGATATGAAATAGGTCTATTCAGGCTGCTCCTGAGCTAGATGCTAAGAATTCATTCAAGAGAAAATATTTCAGAGGGGGTCCCTTGGGAACCCTTCAAAAGGAAAAGGGTTCCACTCAAAGGAAGCTTCATTTGAAAGAAAAAGAGAAGAGAGGAGGTCCTCAGAAAGATGCACATCTCTAGAACAAGTTATCACTGCCCCCAACATATAGGGGAGGATAACCATGAAAGATACCTAGAACATATAGGATAGAGGTAGACCTCAATATCCCTTGTAATTTGAAGAATAGGTAGGTGCATCAACAAATAAATGATTGATGGCACCTAAATCCAGAAGTTGTTGTATTTTATCCTTCAATCCCTTACATTCACTAGTGTAATGGATAGGCACTCAATGGTATGCATAGAAAGAATGTTTTTATCATGTTTATGAAATTTCTTACATATAGGAGAAGGTAGATTAATCAAGTGGGCATTTAGAAGCCTCAAAAAAATATGGTATTTCTCAAATAAAGAATAAGGAGTAGGAAGCAACCCTTTCTCTTGTGGAGAAAAGCTAGACTACTCACAAGAAGAAGACATGAAGATAGCATATAATGGTGGATGAATCTTTCCGCAAGAATGAGGTTGAGTGGAATTTGCATCCACATTCATCTATAGTTTTTGTTTAGATTGTTCATTCAAGCAACCAAGCCCCAAATTATGCTTACAAGGTGCACATTCTATAGGGACCTGAATTCCTTGTTAGTTAAGCCCACGGCCTTTATGCCCATAGCCATATTTAGAGACGAGCTTAAAGCCAGGGCCATAATTTTCTTGCAAATATTGAGAAGGACAAGGATCTTCATTAAGAGTATTGTTCAATCAATGGGTCAATCACACTCTTATATGGGATCATCATCATCCTTCTTGACAAGACTACTAGCATTAGCCTCTTTAATAGAGGTGTGATCATCTTCCTCAGAAGGGGAAGGACCAACATTAAGAACATTACAATTCACATTCACACTATCCCACAATATAGAAGAATACCCATCTTTGATAGCGGGTTTGAATGATGTTATCAAAAGGTCTAAGTGGATCAGGGTGACTTTATTTTCTCTACTAAAGGATTCTATAAATTCTAAAGAACCCCAATCATCACCAAGACATGCATTTTCTTGAGAAGAGGTAGGAGTCAATTTAATATTTCTTTCTTCAAAAGGATCTTCTTCAGGGACATCTATCTCAAGAGTATCCTTTTTAGTAGGCATTGCTAGAGTAAACATGAACACATTGGAAGACACCGAAGGAATAAGAGTAGGTACAGCTGAAACCTAACCAGTAGCTTCCATTTCACTAAGTGCATGTAGCATCAAGGTCAGCCTTGACTGTGACTACTCGATTATTGCAAATGAACTTAATATATTTATGTAAGGTAGATGGGACTACACCCATAGCATGGGTCTATAGTCTACCGAGAAGAAGGTTATAAGGTAACTTTTTAAACATAACATACACATGAGTGGGTATGGTAATGGGTCCCAACCTCAAAGGAAAGACTACATGCCTAGCGCTTTCCAACCAACATTATCAAACCCACAAATTTCAATAGAAGTGTTAAGAGAAGATGAATCAATATTAATCTTAGGCAATAGATCAATGCTACACACATTGAGCGTTGAACCGGCATCAACAAGAGTATGTCTAATGCAAATTTTATTAATGTTAACTATAATCATTAGAGGGTCTACTTGCTTCTGCACATTTGGGGGAAAAATTTCTTACAAATAGAACATGCTATTCAGTGAATCCGCACAAATATGATCCATCAACGCATTAAGATCTTTCAGCCTAGTGGAGGTAGGAAAGAGGATTTTCTACAAGGCTTCCTGAAGCATTCCTTGATAAATTAGAGTAGACTAAAGCAAGTCCCACGGTGAGATCTTAGCCAGAGTAACTCGGAGTTGCTTGAAAATATTGTAATCACTGGGTGCTTTAGTTGTAGGTTTAGGAGCTTGAAGAAGGCTTTGTTGTTTATTCATTCTATTCTTATACATATGGACTACCACTCTATAATAGGGATCCTAAGAAAGATCAAGGGAAAAACTATCAAACAGAACACCACCAATAGAACAAATCATTTTAAGAGAAGGACTAGCTAGAGTCAGATAAATGACTGGTCTCTTAGACCTTTGAGGGGAAGTAGAGATATAGATTACATTTATAGAATCATCACAAATAGTAGAATAATTATTTGAAGATGCATTCTCAACATCAATCCAGGGTGGATCAAATGTGGAAGGAGATTTAATATTCCTTAATGCATCATCTCTAGAAGAGAGTGCATTGGAATGAAGAGAAGGTATCAATGATTTC
Organism: Sequoia sempervirens; assembly: GCA_007258455.2. NCBI lineage: Eukaryota > Viridiplantae > Streptophyta > Pinopsida > Cupressales > Cupressaceae > Sequoia > Sequoia sempervirens. The sequence continues at coordinate 69,815 of VDFB02090732.1, forward strand.
ATCTTCTTGCAACAAGATATCTTTCAAAGCAAGAGGAATTTCATGAGAAGGATCAAAGACACCGAGTGACATAGGTAAAGCCAAGTCACCATCACATGTATGAAATGTAACATCATTAATGCTTTGAACAAAATCAGATATTGAACTAACAAAAGACGATATTAAATTCATTTTGAATATAGTAACCTAAAGATAATATAATAGATAAACAAGTAGGCCAAAGGCCAATTCATTACTTCTACCTTGACGATATGGAATGGAATTCGGGGTAGTTCCCCAAAAAAAAATTTGAGGAAGGATAAATATTTGAAATTTGTCCCTTTTTTATAAAGGGGTTTTCATGTCGAGTTCACCAAAATGTAGAGAAGGGGGATTCGCTACTCATGATTCTCTTTATTATCAAGAGAATCTAAAGGGGTGAACTTCCCCAAACTGCCTCATGGAACAATGCAAGAGTTTCAAAATTAGAAAGAGAAAATCACAAAGGTTTTCTGGATAGACTAACAAGCTTCTTGGCCAAAGGATGTCAGCAAGGGATACAGAATATAGCATGGTGCGATGGTGTCTCATACTGACCAGAAAGGGAATTTATCACATAAAATGACAAAGTGACTACTAGTAATCAAATTGCTAAGAACTTACAGAATGTGGGAAAATGATATAATGTAATAGAACTGAAATAAACTAAAGTAAATGATATAACTAAAGAGGATAGAGAAAGAAAACTTCTCACAATAATCCAAGTAATGAAGCCTCCAACACATCAATGTATTCAATACCTACATGCGTAAGATCTAGAGAAAATGTTGGGGTTGTATAGGGGTTTGCCTCAGTCAAACCCCTATTTTGGTGTTCCCACCACCACAGACAACCAAATAGATAGAGAGAAATAAAGTATGTGATGAGTGATAAAAGCAAACCCCACTCCAAGAGGAGAATCCATATCACAAAATGTAGGTGATAAAAGCAACCCCCACTCGAGGAGGAGAACCTGTATCATGAGATATATATATACAATAGATAAGGGATGTGTGAAATCCCAAGATGCTTAAGGGAACAGATAAGGTATCAATTGCAAGACTTAAATGAGCCAAAGGGAGTGAAAAAGAAATGGCTACAAGAACCAAGAGTGTTGTAAGAGCTTGAGAGTGTTGATGTAACAAGCCGTATGGAGTTGTGCAAGCAAGATAGCAAGAGAAAGAGAGGAGGAAAAGGTAGGATCCAAGGCTAGAGAGAAGCTAGAAGACCAAATGGATTGAAAATATAACATTTAAGGAAAAGAAGCTTCCCGAGCCATTACAAGGTGACCCGAGTCGTTACCATCAACAAAACTGGCTAACAGGAGGAAAAAATGCTCATAAGCGACTATTTAAATGTTGAAATGTCGCAAAACAATAGTGTGGCACACAGACATCCATGTGGTGTGATAGTGTCTAGACACATCACGCTACAAAATGACAAGAACAGGAAAAGCACCAAGTTTAATGCAGAGCTAATGTGCAAGGGTAGTTGTTGAAAAGGGGTCCTGGAGTATTCTAAGAGGGAAAAAGGCTGATGCAAGGGCTAAAATGAGCCTACACAAGTGCTAATGGAGTGGACACTAAAGCATATGCAAGAATGTATGTGAAATTGCAAAGGGTTCAATTTTACGAGATTACATGATCTTATCCTTCAACAACTTTTGCAAGATGGAAGAATAAGATTCTACTAACTTTTTAAACTTTCTATTGCATATGAGGTTATTATCATTTGTCACCATGACTACATTCACAACAAATTTACCTTTTCCTAAGATTAATACAATAGATTTTCCTTTCAAATAAGAGCGTGAGGAAGATCCCTCAAACTAAACTACCATTTGTTGATTTCTCATAAGGTAGCACACAGATGCACAAAAGAAGGGTACTTCATTAGAGAATTTTTTTCTTGCCAAGTTCTTTGAAAGTTACCTATGAACACCTTCTACACATCACAATTGCGCAGTAGGTATGAGATCTATGAAAAGAGCACTTGATATCATGCTATGAAATTAGTTATCTTCTCGTTATCCCCCCGCTTACATTGGACAAGATCCAAGAAGGTCATCTTCAAACCAATATTAGCTTGGAACTTTCAGTGAAACTAATTTACAAGTTGATTAAATGAAAATATAGAATTGTTAGGCAAGGAACAGTACCACTCGAGTGTTGTATCCTTAAGAGATTGAGGAAATAATTTTTCCATCAACACATTGTGATGGAAGAAGTTTGTGTACATGGCATTAAAGGCTAACACATGTGTTTGTAGGTCCCCTTTGACATGATACTTCTCAAACTCAAGAATCTCCATTCCTTGTGAGAAGGGAGTACTCAAGATTGCTACCGAAAATGGGCTATGTCAGAAGAAAGGTTGAAAGATAGGATGGGAAGAGGCCTGGGAAAGACTTGCCAGCTATTTTTGCATTCGAACCATGTTCTAAAGAAGGGCATTCAAAATAGGGTCAGATGATGACAAAATACCAGTAGAACCTCCAAAACCACCACCACCAAAACCACCTCTGAAGCCACCACTGTGACCATTGCCAAAGCCCCCACCATTGGTAGGGCCTCCATCAAACCACCTCAACTACCAAAACCACCACCATGGTCTCCACCAAAGCCACCTCTGCTAGTGTTGCCTCCACTACCAAAGCCACAACCACTCATTCCACCAAAGCCTCCACCTCTAGAGGCAATAGGAGGGGTGAAACTAAACCCAAGGGGTATTTTACTCACCTTGAGGGTATTAGGATTTTGAGAAGAAAAAGAGACACTAATCGACGACCTTATTTTGGCCATGCATATGGATGTGATGGGCATTGAAACGCCTATTTGTCTTTCATAGGCATTGAGCACTTCCCCTTAGGTGGTACCCCATCTAGGCCTATATGAAGGGATATAAGCTTTGGTTAGATCAGTGAGGCCACATAGAAAATCTATGCATGTCTAATCCCTCCCTAACAAATGTCTCACCTCACCAGTAAGCCTAGTGGCTCTTTCCATGCTTGGTACCTTCTCTAAATGATTTACAAGGTCTAACAATCTAGTATCTAATGCCAAAAGGTTTTTTGTAGGGATATGCACAACATCATCCTCGTCTATGGACAAATTCTGAGGGGATGTTGGAGGGGTAGGCACATGAGTGGTTTGTTCCATGAAACCCATCTCGTTTGCATAACTTGTAGGAAAGCTAGTGGTATGGTCAGTAGCTAAGCTAGTGGAAAAACTAGAGGTGAAACTAGAGGTGGCCTTTTTCTTTTCCATCAGTAGGTGTTGAATGCTTCTCCTAACAACATACCCCAAAGTCGTGGACTGGATTATGATGTTCATAAACCTTCACAACACTTAGGGTTACAACAACCACCAGGTGAATGGATAAACATTGTTCACATTGAGTTCACCGAAAATGTAAGAGAGGGGGACCAACCACGTTAAGGCTTCAGGTCATGGAGGGCCAAGAGCGGAGGACTACCCTAACTTACCTCACTCTAAAGGGTGTTTTGGGGTGAGGATTGAGAATAAAGAGCACTATGGATTACTTTTGTCACTCTACAAACACAAAAATCTACTTGGGGCTAGATGAGCCAGTTTCTAGAGCCCAAACTGTACCTCAAATAGCTCTATGTTTATGGATAGTAGCATGGTTCTAGGATGACGACGCAGTGCATTGGCATCTCTCTAGCGCGCTAGCATCCATATGGCCAAAAAATGAGAAATACAATAAGGAAAAGACCATAAACCTACTGAAATCCTAGCTAACTAATTTTAATGAAAAGAACATAATGATAAAGTATGAAAAGTAGATGCGGAAATGATAAAGTAAGTAGATGAAAACTAGGGTGATGAATATCAACTCACTGAAATGTCAGTCAGCTAGCGAGCTCCATGTACGCATTCACCTACACACAAGCAAGAGGGGAAAATCATTGGGGTTGTATAGGGGCTTTCCTCAGTCAAACACCCGCTTTGGTGTTTCCACCTCTACAGACAACCAAAAAATCAATGGAGTAGAAAATATGATAAAGGAAAGAAGGAAATGCATTGAACACTATAAAAGAGGTAAGCTACTCTATCAAATCACAAAAGGAGAAGTGAAGCGTTACCACCTTCACCCAAAGGCTCTCAAGGCCAATGAAGGGAGAATGCAAGCAATGAACTTGGAAAAGTCACCATAGCCGCAATGGTGATGACAGGAGGTCTTGCAAGAATCCAAGCTAGTAACTTCTAGGATAGCACCACACGTACAAAAGTGAAGTTGATGGAGTTACAAGCTTTTGCAATGCTCAAGTGGACTTGTAAAAAATGGAGAAATTGCTTGAGAGAATGAATGGGAGTGAAGGAATTTGAATGAAAGTGAAGAAGTTCAAGTGAGTGTAAAATGAATGTCTTTGAAGGCCAAAATAACCATTTTTGGGTTAGTTGGTCGCACAGAGGTGTTACAAACCATCCCCAATGAGGAGTGTAACATCCTTGTGGACTTAGGGGTAGAAATTTGTTAGGGATGACAACATGTTGCATAGACATCCATGCACCGCATTCACGTCCTTGACAAAAATTCCCCCATGGACAAATAAAACACATGCGAAGTGGATGCATCTCAAATGTTTGATGTGGAATTTCGCCTTTGGATTTAATTTTTTAAGGCGAGGGTATGCAAAAGGGGAATTTACACAAGGGGTGCAAATTCATTCCTATACAATTAGCTTAACAATATTAATAGAAAATGATCATAGAAACCATTTCATTCTTCTATCACATCTCAACAACTATTTTTTTGTTATCTTAAATGTTTCCTACTCAAAGATTCTACATATTCTCCTTCTTTTGATCTAGTGGTTGATTTGATGCCCATTTTTGGGGATCCACTTGTGGATGCACTACCATGTAGTTTTGGATCTCTTGGTGGGGTAATTATTATTTTTCCTTTTCTTGTGGACACTTTCTCATCACACATGTTGCTTGGTGGGGTATTTGTAACCCTTAATATGTGAACGAATGTTGATCATGATCAATGACTCCCAAATTGCTATGCTCTATCTATATGGGTTAATTTTCCACTAACTACAACAGAGACATTGGTGTCTATAAATGACCCTCAGTGGCTTCTTTAGGGGATCGATGGATTTTGTGATCTAGTTGGCGAGGTTGCACATGTTGTGTGTAGGGCCTCCTCTTTTTCAAGTTATTTTATGAATGTGGTGAAGAACCTTTCTAGGAATGCTTTCTACGCTTCTACTACTATGGAGATGAAGGGAATTGTTGTGGGCAAGGGATTTTTCCTTAGGAATTCCTTGCATGATAAGAGGGGAAAAAATTCCTCTTCCCTATGTTATTGTTGCTTTTGTGGTGTCTCTAGGACAAGAAGTGATTGATTGTGAGAATTTATTCATGACCATGGGTTTAATTTATAGGTTTTGTCGCATGTGGCCTTCTCTCATTGATCTACATTGATGGATTTCTAAGTATTGGACTCCTCCAGTTGATAGTAAGATAGAGATTTACCCTTCTGCTAGAGGTTTTTTGTGATTTGTTTTGATTCTTCCAATGATAGATAGGCTATGTTAGATGGTTATCTACCCTTACATTTGTAGTGTACTTCAACCTATGAGGCCACTGGTAATGCCCTTGGTTGATTCTTCAGGGTGGACCTAGCTTCTAAGAACTTTACTCACATCTCATTTTCATCTTGGTGGAAGTTGATATGTTGAAAGCTTTATCTAGTAAGGTTTCTATATAGGTTAATGACTAGTCTTGGTCTCAGTCAGTTGATTATGAGGGCATTCTTTTTTTATGAAGGAATTGCTTCACTATTGGGTACTTGGCCTCATATTGTTCTTTTGTCTCACATAAGTTGTCTTCTCCAACTTGATGGAAAACACTCTTCTTCACCATCTTATGGTGTTTCCTAAATATTCAATTTCTGATTTGAGGGATTTGGAGCCACTCTTATCCATTCCAAAAAAATATTTGTCTAGGCTTGATGAGCCTCCTTCCAATCACTTAGCTAATATTATTGAGGCTCAACAACCTATTACTTTTGGTCCTATTCTAGCTTCAGCTTCTCCAACAAGATGATTGTTCGTGAGGTGATAGATTGTCAATTGATAACTCTTGCTTGTTCCTCAAATTATGTAATGCCTTTAGATGGGCCCTTTGAGGAGGCTTATTATCACTTTTCTCCTAGGTCTATAGATTTGGATGTCAACTCTTCATGGGCAGTTGTACAAAGGAGGAAGAAAGGTCTTCTTAAGTTGATCTCTCACCTATACTCCAAGCCTATGGGTGCAAAAGTGCATAAGATTGAATCAAGCATTGTTTAGACTTGATCTTTTTGGTTTCTTCTTGTCTTGAACAACTCATTTACTATGCTTTGTATTTTTGTTGTTCTTCTTTTTATAACAAGGTTTGAGCCCTATCAAAAACCCTAACTTAATCAAAAACATTTCAAATGACTCTATTTTCTTTGACTCAAACCCTACCTTAATCAAAAACATTTCAAATGTCTACTTTCTTTAACAACAGTTCAAATTACTTTATTTTCTTTGGCAACATTTTAAATCACTATATTGAGGATTTGAATGGGATAATGAGTAAGAGAGAACAGTGACATAGATAGATGGAGACTCAGAACCTGCTTTGAAAGTGGATCATACAATACTTTTGAATTCTCAGAATCTAGAACAAGAGTGCAAACAAAGACATTGACATAAACAAACGTATGTTCAGAATCTGCTTTTAAACAAGTCTAGAAGCTCACGTTGTCGATGTAAATTAGAAAGTAGAAAAGCATGGCAAGTTTATGGCCTAAGTTTTACGCTGTAACAGGGCTTTTTGACGGTGACTTTGAATACCCAAATCTAGAAAAAATGAAGAGAGACCCACAAAGGCGAATGAATGTCAATCTTTTAAGCAGTGAATGTATCGTAACGAAAGGTCAAAGTCGACTAAGTATTTGGCTTGTTGGACACGACAATAGCAAAATGAGTGGGTAGCCATGAAAATATGTTTTTCTCTCGACGACTTGACTTTATTTCAGAGCTCACATGGTAAGTGATCTGCTAACGATGAAAATGAAGGAACCCACGATCATAACCCACGGGAAATATCTGTGCTATAGCGCATCCAAACTGCCTCAAGTGTAAACAAGGTCGCTTCATTTTCTGTACAAGTTTTCCATTTCAAAATGTACTTTCTGTGACTGACAGCTGACAAGTGAGAAACACCATTGTAAAAGAGGCCACAGAATTTTCCGAGTGACAAGCACCAATATAAAAAGTCCACAGAATTTTCTTAACGCGTTTTCTCCTGTTTCAATGATTGTGATCGGGATAAAGTACATAGAATTTTCTTAAGCGTCGTGGTTATACATGAAAAACTATCCCCACTCAAACCGCATATCAGAATATGTCCCCGAAAAAATCCTGCATGTTTATCTTCATCGTGACGTATGAATCCAGACATTCAACTTTATTTCTCACTTGCTCAGATTTGCATTGTTTATTTATATATTCTTATATAGTGATATAAGAAAAGATATAAAATCTTGGCCAATTTTTTTTTTTTGAAAAAAAATATTATTTTCTATTGAGAATTTTTTTTTTGGGGGAAAAATATTAATTTTATTAACAATTTTTTACATCAATAAAAAATTTTAGAAAATTTTGACGAATCTTACAAAATAATAGAAAAGTGCATTAATTATGATGGTGTATCCTTTACATTTAAAAATATAATTCTCATGAAAAAGTAGGGGCTTGAGGGTGGAAACGATCAATAGGTTTAAGGGGTAGACTCTATAATGTTTAATTATCACCATTGATTTAATATATAATCTAATGGCTCTTGTTGTATTCCACTAGGTAAAATATACTTGTGACCTATAATGCTCATGGGGTCCAAGAAGTTTCTTTTATTTTGGGTCTCATTAGCATTACATACTATAGGTACACTTTTCCTCACAAAATACAACAAGGGTCACTAGATTATATTTTAAATAATGGGGGCAACCAAAAAAATAAAATATGACCCTAAAGCAACTCATAATTATTAGACTATTAGCGAATTAATTTAAATTTCTATTATAACTTATAAAATTTAGGTGAATCTCATCTAATCAAGTATCAAATATTGTGGCAAATTTTCGAGTTAAATTTTTTAATAAAATAATTTTTTTGGCGATTTAAATAAGACTAAAATAATTTTGTGTAAAAATGTGGCGATTTAAAGCCCATTACAACTTGAACTATTAGCCAAATTTGAATTCCCAAATTTCAACTATTAGCCAATTGACGAATATTAGCCACTAAAAAAATCACTATATCCTATAATTCAAAAACATTGCAACCTTTCACACTTGTATGTATCAAACTTTCATACACTATATATTTCAGTGTTTCATAAAGTCTATGTTTCAGTGTGGCTTTCATATAATGCATAGCTATAATCTTCACTAATTGCAAGGATGTCTCTTTGTTAAGGTTTTCATAAATGTGAGTTGGAATAAAGTAGGTAGTAGGATTATCACTCAGTATATTTTTTAGTTTATCTTAGAATCTAATTATGTAGATTATTAGTGAAATTAAATTTTATGAATAAATTTATTTATTTATTATTACAGATTTTATTTATATTTGTATAAAGGGTGGGTTATTTTAATAATATGTATATATAAATACATTAATTTAGATTATTAAATGAATAAGTGGTAGGTAATGAAATACCATTTGTTTATGACATATTATTACAATCAGATTTATTTTGCATTGTAATATTGTATTGTTAGAATGAGAATTACAATAATGTGTTTTGACAAGGGAAAAAAAGTCTATTTATTCATTCCTTTAGTCAATTTGTATTTGCTATGTGCAGAAATTTTCAAAATCAACTTCATTACATGTATGTCAAGTGTAGAAGTTTGGTGGATGCCCATAAACAAAGAGGCCTTCAGCCTAATAACTTCACATTTGCTATTGCGAAAACATCAAAAATTCTTTAGTTTTATTTGTTTTGATAATATTCTTTTGTTTACTACTCCTTTTATAAGAATTTATTTTTTTTGTTTTTAATTAAAAAAGTAGGGGAAAGTGCTCCTAAACCCAAATAGAGAAGAAAGATCGGGCCTCATGATCAGCAGTTCAGCAACATCAAAACAGCCACACCAAAACAATGGGCAAACACCAAACGAAATAGCAAAAGACCAATCGATTAAGAAACAGACATCAATAGGAGAGTATTATAAAGTTTGAATAAAACAACCAAAAAATAGTAAACAAGATTAAACAAAAGGGCTCGCAAACCCAACTAACACCAAGGCTCGTATACCATAAACCAAAGAGATAGCTAACCCAAACTAGTTTATGGGACTGCAAATCAAGTCCCATTCCACATTTAGCTGCTCCATCTCCTCACTCTGTGCATCCATCTCTTTAGTTGCTTTTTCCTTTGATTGTATCTCCTCTTCCTAAGAGGGATTCTTCCTCCTTTTTCCTTTCCTAACTTTAGCCATGTCATCTACCATTCCAAATATTGTCCTTCTCATGATACCTAATGTGATATAAGTCAGCCTATTGAACACTTTTTCCATCTTGTTAAATTTTTCCTATAGCGCATGGAACTGGGTCTTATAATAATCTTGAAGGACTTGTTTTCTTGCTCCATTTCATTTTCATCATGGTCCTTTATGGCTTGCATATTCGCATCTTTCATGGCTTTCATATCCACCTCTTCTATTTCTTTTGTTGTTTGTTGGTCTCCTTCATCCTCAATATCCTCTGAGTGTTGCACAACCTCTTGATCAACACCCTCCTCCTCATCCTCTTCATCACTTCTAATAGAGTCCTCCTCAAGCTCCTTACCAAGAACCACAACTATTTCCTTCTTACTAAATTCTAAGGGTCCCTCTTCTTCTAAAGTTTCATCTTCAAGTTCTACAAAGTAAATTTTTTTACCTTTGGTAGATTGACCCACCAAACTAGCAAACCTTCTTTCGAATTTGCTACTACTTGAACCATCTACATTGCCTTGTTCATCCTCTTCTAAGATTTCAATTGTGAATTTTTTCATTGTTATTGGTTTAGATACTTCTTGTATTTTTTTTAAACACCTAAAGGGTTACTAGAAGGGTTACCAAAACTTTTCTTTCCTTTCAAAATTGAGATAGATGTGTCCCCTTTTGTTAGTGGTCCTTTAATGGAAGACTCTTTTGTCACAAAGGGTTCACCAGGGATTTTATTTTAGGGAGGCTTAGCCAAGGAAGTACCCCAACCATGAATTTTATGGGGAGTAGGATTAGGGTGAGGTTTGGGCTAGTTGTTCAAGGATTCATTATCTTGGGGGTCAATTTCCATTGGTGGGTCGGGTAGGTGCATATTAGCAGAGACATAATTATAAAGTATTTGAATTAGGCCTCGGTGAAGGGGCGATGAAGCCCCTTTTCCCTTGCACTTCTTTAGGGAAGAAATCAAAAAATGGAATATTCATCTTTTCATTCCTCCTAATATGGTTGAGAAAAGGAAAGTGGTACCCATGGATAGTAGTATAACTTCCTTCCAGCATGAAGTATTTTATAATATGCATGTTGACCACCTAATAAGGAGTTGGGAGCCATTCTCTATCATATCCATTTTGGCAGCGCTGAAGCTTCTCCTCTCCTTCAAGGAAACTATCAATGACTCTTTGATAGTTTTCATTACTAATCTTTGCCACCTTTAGACCACTGCACTCCAATCCAATCGCCTTTGTTATCAACTTAAGAGTCACCAAAAATGTTGTACTACCAATTTTAACTCTATCCTCAAGCCAGGAATTGTAGAATTTCATAGTACTATCATCATTGTAACCCTTCATTGCCATAAAGAAGGGAGTCGTGCCAAAATTTTGAAAGAGCCTCCAAATCTCAATGTTTTAGTGTTATAGAATGTAGGAGAGTGGCTCAAATCGCTTCCTCAAACCCCCCATTATTTTACTATGACTGTAAGACAAAATTAAATTTTTAACCTTCAATAACAACTGCTACAATGAGAAAGGGGTTAGTACTTCACAAAATATGATACCACTCATAGCCACTTAGGGAAAAATTAGAGACTCACACATCCTCTAAAAAACCCTCACCAAAAACTCTATCATTCTGGAAGGATCCATCAAAATGTTTAATTAAGGCCTCTTCATGATTCAAAGCTAGATAAATTTTAGGCTAGATATCAATGATCTTAGGCTAGCACCCAGAATTTGTGTGATTGAATGCACTCATATTAATAATGATTAAGGATATTAATGTCCATTTATAGCTTGAGGGCCTTTTGAAGTAACATCTAATAGAAGGAGGCTTTGAAAACATGCAAGAAACCTTTATAGAAGTACTCCACAATCCTAGAAACATGATTAAATTAAGTCTCAAGGCCTTTGTGAAAGGAAAAATTAAATCAAAGGTCTTGTCAAAGAGAACCCCCTCGTTATACAATATTTGTTTAAATTATGACCCTTAAGGGAAATTATTTTATAAGGGTTATTCCCATTAAAACTCACCTTTTCATTATTTCTTATCTTTTCCAAGATCACAGGATCATTAGGATCATTTTTTATCATGAGGAATCTTTCCCTTTTTGCAATCCTTTTTAATCATTTGAGACATAATTATCCTCCAAAACATGTAAAATCACATGGTTAAATGACTTAAATAAGCTGACATCAGTAAAAACACTTTCTTTACCACTATTTCATCTCTTCATAAACACATGTCAGCAACTAAGTTAGATAATTTGAATTCAAAAAGGGACAGGAAAAGCTAAAACTTAACTGAACCCCCAAACTAGTTTTCATCCCCTTAGCTTGTATTGTTTGAAGCCCCATTTTCACAAGTAGAGAAAACCCCTCTCAAATGATCCTTAGAAACCTAGTCTTTTATCTGTAGTAATATATTTTCAAAATTCTAGAAAAGCCATTGGAAATTAGAGAGGCCAACGTTTGAGACTAATTCAGGAGTTCTATTTCCCTCTCTAAAGATATGATGCAAAGAGTACCTTTCCAAAAATTTAATCACTCATTTTGAATCCTAGACGAAGTTCTTGATCTTCTAGGGGGCTCAGCCTAACCTCTAAGAAACTTAATTATCAATTTAGAGTCCCCCTAAATTATGGCCTCAGTAAAACTAATTTCTTTTTATCACTCTATACCTCTCCAAGTAGTAGTAGCCTCTACTTCCATATTGGTAGCAATTCCTAGGCACTTAGCATAGGCTTCAATACACTCCATTTATGATCTCTTATCAAACCCTAGTTGCGACAAACCCTGAGTTTTCTTTAGAACAACCATTGAAGTTTAATTTTACCTAGTCAAATAATGGAGGTTTCCATAAAGTCATTTTCCTATTTAGGATGTTAGCCCAATTAATCTTAGTCATATCATGATTTAATCCCCATAGCTACTTGACTTTGAGGTCTTTATAATTTGGCATAACTATTAACAAACCAAAAACTTTTGAGTTCAAGTTTTCCATGATTTTTTGTTTTATGTTATAAAAGACCTCTCCGCTACTCCTTTGGTTCTCCTTCAACATTCTATTGTTTCTCTCTTTTCACAGGTGCTAGGAAACAATGGAGGAACTTGCATCCATAGTCCCTTAATGATAGGATGTAAAAAACATCCAGAACCCCATTGGATCACAAGGTCTTTCAAATCACCTGAAAACATCCAATCAATTAGAAGATTCTGAAGGGCCAAAGGACAGAGTTCTCTTGCAAAAGGGCATTGAATAAACAAATGAATAATTGATTCTTCAACAGCTAGACAAAGGGAACATCTATTGAAAAATTAAAATCATTTCCTATTAAGGACATCAATAGTGAGGATTCTACCATGCATAGTAGCCCACCAAAAACAATTAATTTTTGGAATTAACTTGGAATTCTAGATCAAATTCTAATTGAAGTTCTGATCATTAGAAGGAGCTTCATCCAATCTATTATAAGTTGTTTTGATAGTGAAATCTCTTGAGGGGTTTTCACCCTAGATCCAATCATCTTCACCTCCTTGAAGGGCCAAACAACAGTCTCCAATCAGGGAGTTAAGAGTGGAAAACAACTCAGAACAAGCCACCACATTTCCTTGCTAACCAAAGACTTGAGTGAATTGCCTTATTATATTATTATACTAATTAAATATAATACAAGTACAATATAAGTATTCTTATATTAATTATTATAATTGTAAGGAAAGAAAAGGTGCAGAACTAACTCTCCTAACATTAAAACCTCAGGGAAGAATGCAGAGCTGACTTTAAATTTTTAATTACAGTCCAATTAAGATACACTTGAAACAAATAACAAAAACAGAGAAATTAACATACATAAATGAACACCAGATTTACGTGGGAAAACCCTTATGGGAGAAAAACCCACCACACCAAGAAAAGCCTCTTTGTATTATAGTAATGAAATTACATACAGAGATCAGACTTATCTTTCTGATGTCAATTTACAACAACAGATTCAATGATCAACCTTATATAGAACATTCAAGTTACAATGCTCGAGGTGAATTCTCACACACTGATCACCCACTGAACTATTCATCTGACTGTTCACCGAACTGATCACAATCTTCAATCTTTGAGTATATCCATGTCATCCATGGTCTGTTGATCTTCCTCACAGGAACGTCCGCAATAGTCTAACTGCTAGCGGTTCCCATTCTGCTCCTCTGATTGGTCAAAGACACACCACCTAGGATAGTCTTCCAATCAGTCAAAAGCATTCAAACAATATTCACATGTCAGTGA